>CAUOQF010000364.1:0-22426 GCA_963457715.1 Argyresthia albistria | reverse complement strand
GTTTGTAGAATTGGGGGTCAAGTTGGCACTAGTACAGCGCCGTGCTGCATCTCAGTCAACACACAAGCATAATAATTCTTACGTATGATCTATCTTCTGTTTCACCATGCTGTGATATTATTTTGCTATTGTAACGGATTACTTAATCGGATTATATTTTATCTAGGTAAGTACCTATTTAAAATAAAGATACATATATAGTAATTTGGTATGCTTATCATATCATTTTATAACATATTTTGTTGCATATTTGTGAATCGTATGCTGACGCTCATGGGCTCAGATACAATGTGAAGAAAAGTGAATTTATGTTATTCAAGTCGGGCACAAAAACATACTTGAATGTACCGCCAGTCACATTATATGGTACTCCCTTGAATAAAGTAGATAAGTTTAAATATCTGGGCCACTGGGTCTCTGAGGATCTTAAAGATAACCTCGACATGGAGAGGGAACGCAGAGCGCTGGCTGTTCGTTGCAACATGTTTGCACATTGCAGTGGAGAAGCTAAGCGGACGCTCTTCGGAGCATACTGCCAGTCCTTCTATACCTGCAGCCTGTGGGTCAACTACACGCAGAGGATATACAGTGATCTGCGGGTCCAGTACAACAACGCGTACAGGGTGGTGATGGGGCTGCCGCGGCACTGCAGCGCCTCGGGCATGTTTGCGGTGCGGAGGCAAGGATTGACGGATTCCACGCAATCATTAGAAAACGCTGCGCCTCGTTAAAGGCCCGCATCTGTGGTAGTCCCAACTCCATTCTGTGCACTTTGCTGACAGGTGGGATTCACCGCTGCTGGGGCACTGGGAACGTCTGCACACCTGTCTGTCCTAGCAGTGTGGAATCCCATTCCTTATTCTTATTTTTCATTAATTCTAATTTGAATATAATTTAATTTAATTTATTAATTTGTGTATGAATTGTGTTTAATTTAATTGTTATTTTAATTTTAATTTTGTAATGTATGGGTCTATAACCTGAAATAAACAAATTGAATTGAAAATTGAATTGAATAAGTAGAAATATATATTTATTCATATTTGTAATTAGTGCACTGACTTCCCTCTATTTATCTGTTTTTTTTCCTGTCATGCCTATAGGTTTTCTGGAATAAATCTCTTTTTAGAGATAAGCTCGCCTTTGTAAATATCTTTCTGTAAGTGTTACGTGTTTTTAGGGTTCCGTACCCGAAGGGTGCCAAACGGGACCCTATTACTGAGACTTCGCTGTCCGTCTGTCCGTCCGTCCGTCCGTCCGTCCGTCCGTCCATCCGTCCGTCCGTCCATCCGTCTGTCCGTCCGTCCGTCCGTCCCCTTGGATGGTACGGAACCCTTCGTGCGCGAGTCCGACTCGCACTTGGCCGGTTATTTTAGATTTTTCACTCTTACTATAAAAGTCTCTCTCTCTACTCTTTAACGATTGACTTTGAGGAAAAATGGTCTTAGGAACCTCAACGTCATTTTCAAAGACACCCCCACATTAGGTATGATGAAAAAAATGTGAATATAAATTATAATAATCGATTTCTTCAAAGTGAGTCGATGAGAACGGAGCCGATCTCTGATGAAAACCGATCTCGGTCGTCGCCAGAATAGGGTTGTACCTACGGCAAAATCGAGATTTGGAACCGACATTGTTGAGGAGATTTTTTCGGAGATTTTTCTTGGATGACGAGATATTTCCATCGAACCCGGAATTGCCCTCCTGTTCCATGTAGTTATAGGGAACCCCTGAGCCCCCTCTTAATATGTTAATTTTTGTATAAAAAACGTAAAGCGGTTCACAGAATACATCGAATCGACATATACCTAGTTTCAACTGTGTAGTGGTAGGCCTAATAGTTCTAGAATAAAGTTGATGTGACATACGGACGGACGGACAGGCAGACAGCAGTGGCGGTGTTGGGTGGGAGCGGTGTTGGAGCAGGATCGTGTAAGTGGGCGTGGGCGTGGTCGTGGTAACCTTAAGGGTTCCTTGATTCTCTAACGGAACGCTAAAAAGTGTCGGTTATTGAATGGTTGTAACTGTGGCTCGCGAGGGATCTATGTTCTCACAGAACTACAAGTGATACTTATTTGTTTAGGTAGATCATTGCATCTAATAAATCCGGATTTCGAGATATACTCTGGTCGCTGAGAGAATGCAAGTCGAGATATCGGTTTTAATACCGCCGAAAACGGTCGAAAAAGATCTCGATTTATATTTATTTTGATCGAAAACGGGTTGACCATGGACATTATCTCGCTATTGTATACAATGTATACAATACATCATGTTTCATAGAGCCATTTACTGCTTCAAGAGCTTATTACATTACGCTGTCGAGTGTCGACTGCGTAGTCTAATAGGCCCATGAGACCTACACAATCGATAGGTACCTCAGATAGGTACCTACCTACAGGTTGGCAAGAAAGTCTAGAAATTAAATGATGGCAACATAAGTGACATATTAGTGCACTATTGCGTATTTTGATAGACAATCCAAATATGGCAATAAAGAAAACACGCAGTAGTCTGTGAATGTTGCCATCATTTAATTTCTAGACTTTCTTGCCAACCTGTACATACTTATCTAAATAGAATGTGGGCTATTCTTGAGGTGTCAAAACCACTAAACTAGAGGAACTAAAGGCACTAAACTGACAGCCTTCAAATCCGACAGCTCTTGCGCGGTGGCCACAGATTCCATTTTAAAACACACCATTTGAATTAGTTCAGTTATTGTAGTATAGTTCGTGTGGGTTGTTACCGCTTGGGGCCAGCCTATTGTTCTCGTAACCGCGAGTCTCCATACATTGATTACCAAACGGGGCCGAAAGATATAATACTATTATTAAAATTAAATCGCATAATTTTCATACTTCTATTCCCGCTTGGGGCCATAGTGGCTAAGTACAGTCGGCTACCAAACCAAAACTCACATGTAACGTCCTACACTAGGGGCTGCCTGTATGTCGTAGGCTCTAGCCCGAGGAACATAATGCGACCCACGAAATTCGACTTATCGACAATCTGTTGCTAACTGTACTTGTTACAATCCTTTATGGCCAAGTGCGAGTTGCTTTTCATTTAAATAATAATAGTTGAAAAAGGCTTCGGCCCCTAGCGGTAATACTCTTCGGCCCCTAGCGGCAACAACCCGTTCGTGGTCGCCTTCGGAATCGCAGAGTAATTTTTTTTTTTTCAAAACAACTGTTCGATTCCCGAGCTGAGTACAGTTTTTTTTTTATGTAGGTATGAATGCAGTTTTTCTTCTAATGGGGGATTTTTAAAAAAAACAACTTCAGTAGTTCCAAATTCGTCACTAGATGTCGTAGGCCAGACATGAGTTGAGAAAAGTTGCCAGTCCAAATAATAACAATCGAAGAACATAATCTGTGGACAGCAATTCAGCATATGTTCAGCATAGAGAAAAGGTCAACAAGTCAAAGTCGTCCATCAATCTAACAATCTAACGACAACCACGACAACCAAGAAAAAAATTAACCAAAAACATTACTTCGAACCCACAGCCCTTCACGTCCTCCCTGGGTAGTGCTAACGAACGACAAATCATCATAATCATCAAATCATCTCAAGACATTAATTTTAGTCTTGTGCCTGCTCGGTCATCAGAGAGAGCGCTCCGTACTAGTACATTTCAGTCAGTGTACTAGTACACTCTAACAGTTCTATTAGTACTATTAGGACGTTGGATTGGATGAATAAATAATTGAAACAAAAAGTAAACTTTAGAAAAAACCGACTTCCACAAACCCTATTTGATTAGATTGAGTTTAATACAAACTGTTACCCCTTATAACCCCTCCCCCCCTTGGGGACTTAATTTCGTCAAATCCCATCTCAGTGCTACCCCACGCTACTAAGGAACCTCTGTACAAAGTTTCATGACTCTAGGTCCACCGGTTTAGGATATGCATTGCCTGCCAATCAGCCACGCATTGTATTTGTACCTAGTATTGAGCAGTTCTGGTGGCCATATGTGGTCTTCATCAGCAGTTCCGCATCACAATATTATGCTTACCATGTGCATTTGCACGAGTTATTATGAAAAACACAAAAATCACTATAGGTCTGCCTATAATATTTGAAGAGTTCCCTCGATTTCTCCAGGATCCCATCATCAGATCCTGACCTGGTGTCAATGGGACCACCCTTGAGGTATTACCTATACGGCGAAAAAAGATTTGTTCAAATCGGTTCATAATTGGCGGAGTTATCGCGTAACAAACATAGAAAAAAAAAAAACATACGGGTCGAATTGAGAACCTCCTCCTTTTTTGAAGTCGGTTGAAAATGGGCTATTAGATTAACCTTTCTTGTCGTGCAGAGCAGAAACTTCAGGAATATTATACTCTGTAGTGTATTCACATATTTATACAATTGTACGTGTCAGTTTGCATTGCAGAAATAAAAAGTTAAATAATATTAGATTTTCCTTCATACCTAAACAGGCTTAGGACTGTCATTCTAGTCTCTTGACTACTTGTCACTTCTATTAAAGTATAATAATAATGTAATGTAATGAATGGCTCCCGCCCGCCCCGCCATTCTCCTTCTCGCTGAAACGTTTCCCTACGCTAGTCGCTAATCGGACATTCGTTCTATTAGGACATGACCGACCGACCGACCGAGATTCTCGCTCGGTCGGTCGGTCGGTCATGTCCTAATAGAACGAATGTCCGATTAGCGACTAGCGTAGGGAAACGTTTCAGCGAGAAGGAGAATGGCGGGGCGGGCGGGAGCCATTCATTACATTACATTATGTATTATTATACTTTAATAGAAGTGACAAGTAGTCAAGAGACTAGAATGACAGTCCTAAGCCTGTTTAGGTATGAAGGAAAATCTAATATTATTTAACTTTTTATTTCTGCAATGCAAACTGACACGTACAATTGTATAAATATGTGAATACAGAGTTTAATATTCCTGAAGTTTCTGCTCTGCACGACAAGAAAGGTTAATCTAATAGCCCATTTTTTATTCATCCAATCCAACGTCCTAATAGTACTAATAAAGCTGTTAGAGCTTACTGGTACACCGACTGAAATGTCCTAGTACGGAGCGCTCTCTGAGGACCGAGCAGGCATATTGTTTTATTCATAAGATCCAATGTCCTAATAGTACTAATAGAACTGTTAGAGTGTACTAGTACACTGACTGAAATGTACTAGTACGGAGCGCTCTCTCTGATGACCGAGCAGGCACAAGACTAGTGAGTGACAGATCAGAGGGGTTACTATCAACTCTTATAGCAGGACCTAAACCGGGCCGTTTTGCTTTTTCAATACTAGAATGTTATGAATTTGTATGAAAAAAGCAGAACTGCCCGTTTTAGGACCTGCTATAAGAGTTGATGTGATAGTAACCCCTCAGATCTACGGAAATCATCAGTAGGGGCTTCCGCCCCCTTATCGACACTGACCAAAGTCCGAAATAATAGCCAGGGTCGTCGTAATATTCACAAAAGAAAGCAGAAATACATTCGCGAAACGGTTACAACATTGTACATAGACGAGTCCGGACGGACGGAATGACAGACATAGACAAGAACGTTGGTTGACTTAACGATGCGCGATTGTGAATAACAATCGCTAAACCACTCGATTGTTGAAATCATTTGAAGTATTCGAATAAGTGGTTTCATTCGTTTGGATTTCCGATACTTTTAAGCTCATGTAAAAGTAAACTCTATGCTCTGAGAAAAAGTATCTAATTTTGTGTGGAACATTCTATCAGAAAACTATCGAAATTCATGAATACCACTAGTTTGTATTCGATTGTTCATAAACTTTATTGCGCCCCAATAAGGAACAATTTTGATTGTGTGTACGAGTGAATAGAAAGATAAACGAAACAAACAAGTGTAAGCGAGAAAGAAATATAAACAACATGGCGTCGATTGTGAATAACAATCGATAATCCCAAAATCGCTAGTTTATGTTTGTCACGCAAAAGTGATCTTTATGTACTCAGAAAAAATATCCATTTTTGTGTGGCAATTCAATCAGTAACCATCGAATATCACAAATACCACTAGTTTGTATTCGAATGAATGAATGGTTTCACTCGATTGTGTGAACTGGTTATCGATTGTTTTCAAAGTCGATTGTTAATACTATTCACTATCAAACCACTCGATTGTTTGAACTAGTAACAATTGCCCATCTATAAGTTGTCTGACACGCGACACGCCGCACCGTGTTGTTCCTTCTTCTTCTTCTTTTTATTAATGGCGTCCTAACCTCTTTTGAGGTTAATTTTGCCAGTGTCAAGTGGTCAGGTTCTCATTTGAGAACCTGGAAATTATAATGTCTTGAGATGATTTGATGACTATGATGACGATGATTTGTCGCTCGTTAGCACTTTTCCTTGTTAGACAGTCTATGGGCTGCGTTCAAGATCGGTCAAAATTACTTACTCTGTGAAGACAACAGACTGACTGTGTCCTATGAATTCATGTCTATACAAAGCCATCTGTCGGCAGCTTTCAGAACTATTTTTAGCTGTCAAAAAATCCCCTATTAAAATCGATGACATGGTTTCCTATGAACAGATCTTCGTATGTCTTTTAGTTTCAGACCTTCCCATACTGACCGATTTAAATGAGACCTAATGAGACATTCTGTATAGTATACATACATATACATTAGTGTTCAATTCTTATGAATCGATACTTCGAATTCGAATCCAAAAACAAAATGAACCTTGCCATTGTCAGAAAATCAGAAAAGAAATAAATTTAAAATGGCTGCCCAAAATGGCCGAAATGACGTTTGACGTTTTACCGAAAAACGCCAATGTTGTAATTGTAATTTTTGCAGTTGTAGTTTTTAGTATTATTTGTAATAGGAAATAAATTATCCGCATAGCCATTGCCATTCCCGTCTTCCAGAGAATCCAGTACCGTGTATTTCCGTGAAAATAAAGTGGCGAGTGGTGTTTTTCCACCGCGTCAGTCTAGTATTTGCGTTTGACGCACGTTTCTCGTGGATGCTGTAAGTGCAAGCTGTGGTTGTGCGGCGCAGGTGCGATGTCCTACCCTCCGCGGCCGCCGATGGTGCCGTTTGGCGTGGTCACGATGCCGCTGGGCGGGATGGGGGCTCACGTGAGTCCTCACTCCACACTTTGTGGTTAATTTTCATCTGAAAGGTCGTGGTTGGGGTGTAGATGAGGGGGCGCCAAGGCAAAAAAATATATTAGTCTTTATGGGGCGGAACCCGCCACGTATCTGTACTCCAACCTTTACCCTGTCTTTCATGCTGCAAAATATTGCATTGTCTGAATACACAATACATTTGTCTATTTGCCAATCTTCAGATGATGGTAGGAGCTTACGGAGGGGGTGGTGGGCCTGCCCTGCTGCCGGCGCCGACTACCAAGCCGACAGGGGCCGTCATATCGCGCGGACCCACCAGAGCTCACAATGGCAATAAAGACAATGACGGGCCAGCCATTACTGTGTTTATTGGTAAGATTAAGATATTATAATTTTACATTTTAGTTAACTGTAAATTCATATAGCCAAGTTATCAGCATGCGAAGTGAGACTATTACTGACAGTTTGACAATGTTTTCTGCAGGCAACATCACACCTCGGGCCCCTGATCCCATGATCCGTGCATTACTTAGTGCATGTGGACCAGTACTTGGTTGGAAGCGAGTCTCCTCGTTTGGTTTCGCGGAGTTTGCTGGAGTGGAGGCTGCACTGAGATGTGTGCGGCTGCTGCATGAACGCAAGCTAGCTGACCGCCCGCTGGTGGCCAAGACTGACGGCAAGATGCAAGCCCTGGTTGATACTTATAAAAGTGAGTACTTATCCTTGTAAGAGAAGAAGCGATATGTTCATTTGATAAATACATTCTGTAGTGTCTGTCTCCTGAAAACATATTCCTAATAAAAATGTTATGTCAACTCTCACATAGGGAAACATACCGATACTAATGATAACCCATTTTTTGCTATTTTTTACCTCCCTCCCCCCTGCGTGAACACTGTAGTATGAGACAAGACTGGTATTTTTTACTAGCATGGTATTTTATAGAAACCCCTCACCCCTAAACTGTACTCAAATACTTAGCATGGGTACACTCTCTAGTAGTATTCCTCACGAACAACAAATGTTTACTGTGCCTGTTCATCAGCGGAGCAGCGGTCGCGTCTCAGCGGCGCAGCGACGGGCGCCGAAAGCAACTACCTGGATGCGCGCGCGCGCGCCGCCGACGAAGCCGCGCAGCGCCGCCTGGCCCAGGTGATGCGCGACTACCAACACGACATCACCAACTACGAGGAGCTGCAGAGAGGTGCGTAGTGTAGCCTGTGCCGGGCTCATGCCGCCCTGGTACCTGCCTGCCAGTCTGCAATACTTCCAAACATGTTGCAATAGTAGTTTATGAAACTGTTGCATAACAAGGGGTATTAAAACATGAGTGGGTGTTTAAAAACCGAGCCGTAGGCTAGTTCTGTGCAGTTTCATACACTACTTTATCTACTCTCATACTTAAGTGTCTCTCTTACAAAAATCAAAGTTAAAACACTTGTCACGTCCTGGTCGCTGATTAAGTTAACAGGTTGGTTAAATCAGCCTCAGCCAATCACGTGCCTATTATTCAAAATAGCGTGATGTGATTGGCCGAAACTGATTTAACCAACCTGTTAACGTAATCAGCGCACAGGAAACCGGGGGTAAGTGGCTGTTTGGTTATCAACTATTTTTGCCACCGTTTGGCAAGCAGTGGATATGGGAGGTTCAGGTCTGGAGTAGATGGCGAAGTAAAGAAGACGCCTATACCCATCAGTGGGTGAATATGTCCTGATTGATGTCTAGAGAATCCTTATAGCTCTTGTTCGGGTCTCAGCCTTTATGGCTTATGTATATTTAATCAGTAAAATAATGATGACTTGTTAAATTGTAGAGGAGCAGATAGAGAAGACGAACCGCGCGCTCGAGGAGGCAGACATTGAGGAGGAGAAGCGTGACGTGATCCACCGCGAGATCGGCAAGTTCCGAGAGAGCATGAAGGTATACAACCTCCGCCTAGTTCGCTCGCGACATATTGAACCTTCTTGGGGAACTCCTTGTTGACTGAACCTCGCGACGCGACCTGCCGCGCAACCTTCCGCCGTTTTATGCGACCCTGGTACTTGTTTTTGGTTAGGATTCTGTATTGAGGGGGTTTTGTTGTGCTGAAATGTGACGAAGCTTCAGTTAGTGTTACCAATAAGGAAGATTTCACTCGGCATATCTATATTAGTCGTCGTAGAATTTATATTAGTCGTCGTAGAATTTGGATATTCCCGTCCACTTAACGTCGCGCGGATATTACGTGGCGTAATATCCGCGCGATGTTAAGTGTCGCCGCACATGGGCCACCGGCCGCAGCCACAAATGCCGCCACGAGAAGCTAGAAGTGGCCACAAAGGAAGCTGAAGCGCTTGTGGCCGGTGGCTGCTACTTTTTTAACACGTGCGCGCCGTATCATAGTAAACTTAAGGTGGGGATTCCCGCAAGTGGCGTGTGGCGGTGTTTTGTAGCCGGTGCGGGCCACAAGAAGCAATCAGCGACGTTTTGTAGCGTGTGGCGGCCACCGGCATCAACCGTGTGCGGCGAGTCCATATAAAATGTATGAAAACTACACAGAGAATATGACGAAAGTGGCGTTTTGTGGGTGTGGCCGGTGGCCCGTATGCGGGGACTTTATGGGTAAAAGCAAACAAACACTCGCGATTCTACATTACATTGTTGTCTCGCAATTTTCTTGGGAGGCAGTGAGTCACACACCTTCGCCCTCACTGCTCGTTGAAACTAGTGTATCAGCACAGAATAACTAATAGTACTACGTACAGAAGGTTCTGTCCCGAATACGCTGACACGATGCCGATCACGCAGTGTTGCGAATCGCACTCAGTTGTTTTCGGCGTCATTGTTTTCACGCGGCTAGCGCGCGCACCGAGAGCCGAGCGACAACCATGTGACAAAGACCGACTGGCGCCTATAGCCGGCCGTAGATACCTACTCAGCGGAGTGAAACCCCCTGGTATCAGCTAGCAAGGCGGTAGGTTGCCCGGCAGCGCCGGTGAATAGCCGGTACCGGTGCCGTACGGATCGCTCCCGGCGCCGGTACCACGGCGGCGGGGGGCCGCGGCTACATTGTGGGTAGTACTGATGTTTGACCCGCGGTCAGGTGCGGAGCTGCGGACGCGCGGGCATGGCAGCCTAGGTGAGTGTGATTACACTTGACTGACGCGATGTAACCGCTTGGCCGTACAATTTGGAGGGCTTTTGGGACAGTGAGGGCTATTTGGGAGGTGTAAAAACCGCTAAACTAAAGGAACTAAAGGCACTAAACTGATAACCTCAAATCCGACAGCTCTTGCGCGGTGTCCATTTTCAGACACACCATTTTAATTATGTAGTTTGCTTAGTATAGTTCGGTTAGTCATACGGGTCGAATTTGAATCTCAGCTTGAGAGCTGATTAGTTACAAGTCACAGATTTTACAGCCAAGTCGTTTCTAGGATAAATATCACATTTTATATTTTTCGTGTCTCACCTCTCGATCAATCTCATAAATACTTAACGAACAATATAATTTCGCAAATAAAAATCTACTTTTATATCACACTCGCATGTATAGTCTGCTTACATATTGATGATAGATTCGTTTTGAATATCGTGTTATTTGTTAAAGTTGCTCATTTCTCTATACACACTACATTATACACTATACACAGTAACAATCACACAGGTATACACTAGGGGTCTTGTTCATATTTATTGTATGTTATTAAAACTGCATTGACGGGTGGAAATAGTTCTCCATATTAAAATAGATTTTTGTCAATATCGAAAGATTTAAGCAAAACTAAATTATGTTTCGTATCTCTTGTCAAACATTATCTCAATGTTTGGTAAATATTTCTCAGAGCATACCTCGCGCTAGTTCACTTGCGATGTCCTCAGCATCAGAAGCAAGATAAAATACGATGATACACAAAGATAAAACCGTGCCAAAGCACTGCCATTGCAGATGTATTGCGAATGTCTAAAGTGCCATTTCCACCCAGCTTGCTCGAGGTCGCGACTCCACATTCGTGAGTTGTGGATGACCGATCCGCGGACGCGCCACACCACTCGCTAGACGCTACAAGACAGTCATTCGTAAAATATTATACCAATATAAAGATAATAAGCGCTCCACGCTTTTTGAGATTCTAATTCAATAGTATGTGTATGGAATGCTGTTGTGTGTTTCTCGTAGAGGAATAATCACGTGACGTGTACATCAGTCTACTCTGTCTACGCTGACTCATAAAAAACTGACATTATAAGTATATTTTATCCCTATGTGGGCCGTAACTTAATTGGAACAAATATTTGGTTAATTCACCCGCGAGAGTGATTGTTGTGGTGCGACCCCGCATATAATGAGTAAGTGCCCGGACCACCGTCGCGACGCCGCCCGCGCTGACTACACGACGCGCGCGACGCCGCGCGACGCGACGCGACACCGCCCGCGACAAGCCTGACCGCCCGTGTAAGTGCTGCTTTATTTGCGGTCGACCACACACCGCAACACTCGGTAAAACTACACTGGACTTGGCATTGTTTTCATCAATATTTAAGAGAATCTTGCTGGGCCAAATCTATTGATGAAATCGTGAAAACAGTTTCTAGGACTGCTGATTATATATTTTGTGGCATCAGTGTGTTTGGGATATATTGTTAGTTTATTGTTATGAATGATGAAATGGAATGTATTTTTACAGAGGCGAAGCTGGAAAAAACTACTTAGAGGGATCGTGATTTGATAGTGACAGGGTGCGATTCCGATGTTAGAATGTCTACTATTTGTGGTCGTCACGACTCGTGAAGCCGAGGTGAATTAGTCGACTAGCGTGTATACAATTTATTGATATGGCACGGGACTGTCAGCGAATGTCAAGTCTTTACTTAGAGCCTCGATAGACTTGCTATGATTATCATCACGACGAATCGACGATGGACGTGTCTGCCGCTCCAGGATCCTACTGTATAGTCACGAGCGAGCATGCACCTCGGACGCTGCTTAAATTATCTCCTATAGATGTTATAGGCCTTAATTGAATAGATTTATCGTTCTGTCCTTCACCGAAATAGCAAACTTTAAACACGCCGTGTGCCGCTACTCGTACTGACTGTCTGTTGTCGCTTATTTTATAGATTTTAGCAATCTTTGTGTCCATGAATACTATGGTCTCGACCAGGGCCCGAATTCTACTAAGTTCACAAGCATACGACAAGCTTGGCACAAACTTCAATACGAGTTATTTGGTATTCTACTAAAACCGGAATCCAATTCACAAGCGCCAGCGTAAAGCCAGCATACTTCGTATTCTACTGTCCAAAACGTACTTACGCTGGCGCCAGTTTGCCGCCAGCGTACTTCGTCCTACTGTCCAAAAAGTACTTACGCTGGCGCCAGTTTGAATTGGAATCCGGTTTTAGTAGAATACCAAATACCTCATATTGAAGTTTGTGCCAGGCTTGTCGTATGCTTGTGAACAGTAGAATCCGGGCCCCGAGCGAGGGGCTGCGCGGTGGCTAAGGCGGGCGCGACACACGATCAATGATTCGTAATGTGTTCAGCAGACTTGACAGTCTGGAGTGAAAAGGCGGGTAATTTTTATTTATTTATCTATTAATATCTACCATTAATGCTAAGTTCGACCCAGCCGCTGCGCCCGCCTTAGGCCAAGTCACCGCGCGTTCACTTTGGCAGAGGCCTGAGACTTGTACATAATCTTCAACCACAGCATAAATTCTTAAACAATACCGAAACCGCGTATCGTATACTGTCCGGCTCCGCTGACCCCGCCCGTTCACTGTTGCAGGAGGAAGCGAGCGTCGTCGTGAGCCGCAAACGAGACAAGGACGACAAGGAAGACAAGCGCGAGCGGGAGAAGGAGAAGGAGAAGGAGGAGAAGGAGAAGCCGCGAGAGGAGAAGAGAGAGAAGGAGCGGGAGCGGGACAGGGAGCGCGGAGATAAGGAGCGGGAGCGGGACAGGGAGAGGGGGGAGAAGAGAAGGCGGAGCCCGTCCAGGTAAGTGTCTGACTGCCGTACTCAGAGTCATTTAATGATTCATTAAGGATTACTAAGTAATGGATTTTGTATGTAAATTCAAATTTGGAACTGACTTAATGGTTGATTAAATCTCTCTGACCGCCGCACTCAGAGATTCGATCAACCATTAAGTCAGTTTCAAATTTGAATTTACATACAAAATCCTTTACTTAATAATCCTTAATTAATCATTAAATGTCTCTGGGTACGGCGGTGAGTGCGACGGAGAGAGAGCAATCACATGGGACAAGCGATTATTCGAAGTAAAAGCAAAGTTACTGTAGCCCATTAATGTCCCCACCAAGGGACATAGGTCTTTACCCGGATACGAGTAAGTGCCATACTCCACCACGCTGATCCGGTGCTGGCCGGTGGGGGGTTTTATGACTATTACCACAGGTGCTCATCCCATACAAATTAGAATTAGTAACCCTTCGTAAAAAAGAGATGGCGTGACGCTATGGTTTCAGTTAACGTACTTCTAGGTGGCGCTAATCTTAGAATAAATCCTATACATATATCTTAGCGCCATCTCGTGGTATTTGCAATTTTTCGATGGTGCTGCACCAAGCGATAATGGCCTCGAACTAAAGAAGCTTTCGTAGCTATCATCTTAGTTTACGCCCCGGTGTCATATTTTGGTCTAGGTGGTCTATCTGTATCAGTATAATAATTTATACTCGTAGTATCTGTGTTACTACATAGTTCTGGAACCGGGACCTATTCACGTGCCATCCGAAACACGGAGCGTCCGATAATGTACGATAAATTAGTTATCTCATTGGTCACATGGTCAGCACTGGGATTCGAACCTGCATCTCCTGCGTGAGAAGCTAGCTTGTATCCCACTAGACCGCGAAGCTCACACTAGACCACGGAGCTCCAACTAAACCACGGAGCTCCTACAATGATTGCTTGTTTTTGTTGCGCAGAGGCAAGGAGCGGGAGCGGGACCGCGAGCGCGAGGAGAGAGAGCGGGACAGAGAGAGGGACAAGGAGCGCGAGCGAGAGAGAGAGCGTGAGCGTGAGAGGTGAGGCACGCACACACACACACACCGTTGTGACTTAGGGTGATTTTACCCCAAGGTTGCCAAATTACCTACAGTACAAGGCCTTTGTATTGGCACGTCGGTCGGGACGGGACCCGAGGTACCACGAGTATGATACTCTGCGTTTGATTTAGCGCGAGGAGGGACAGAGAGAGAGAGACAGAGCGCGCGAGAAGAGACCCGACGTTCCAAAACAAAGGCCTCGTACTGTACTAGACCTCCGCTGTCCGTCTGTTCGTCAGCGGGCTGTGTCGCACGAACCGTCATGGTTAGAAAGTTAAAATTTTCATAAAATGTGTATATCTTAGGCCGCTACCGCAACGAATACTGAACTGAGCGAAATGTTGACTGTCTCCTTTTTTGGTATGATGGTGAGTGCGGTTATTATGACAGCGGCGATTTTTTTTTTTTTTAGTGGAGTTTCCCTGCATCGGTAGCGAAACTATCAAGCCTTTATTCGAACAGTCTTACTTGTCAACTGATCCTGTTTGTATTATTGTCAACAGAGAGATCCGAGAACGCGAGCGCGAGCGAGAGACCCGCGAGCGAGAGCGAGAGCGCGAACGCGAGCGCGAGCGAGACAGGGACAGAGAGAGGGAACGGTGAGAACTATACCACTTAGAGAAGCGGAGCAAAGACTTAGGGCGTGGACAGACGATGACGCGCGCGCTCCGTCGCCGCTCTCACCGCCTTGCACCTATTTGTATATCTTAATGCTCGTGAATAAGTCTCTTAATACATCGGATAGAGCGGGCGCGGCGCGGCGTCGGAGCGGGCGCGGGGCGGGTGCGATGAAAACCAACCGATGTAATAAGAGACTTATTAATGAGCAATAAGACACAAATCGGTGCAAGGCGGTGAGAGTGCGGCTTAGCGGTTGCGGGGCGGTCGCGTCAGCGTCTGTCCACGCGCCGTTAGGGTGATATTCTGCGGCCATCGATCGACGGTATATCGACGTCGATCAATTGGTGTAAAAGGTACAGTCGATCGACGTCACTGATCCATTCTACCCTTGATCGATGCCGTCGATCGATTGGTGTAATAGGTACTGTCGATCGACGTCGACTGATCCATTCTACCCTCGATCGATGCCGTCGATCGATTGGTGTAATAGGTACTGTCGATCGACGTCGACTGATCCATTCTACCCTCGATCGATGCCGTCGTTCGATTGGTGTAATTGGTACTGTCGATCGACGTCGACTGATCCATTCTACCCTCAATCGATGCCGTCGATCGATTGGTGTAATTGGTACTGTCGATCGACGTCGACTGATCCATTCTACCCTTGATCGATGCCGTCGATCGATTGGTGTAATAGGTACATACATTGTCTGATATGTTGTTTTGTGACTACTGCTTGCCGGCAACATTGCCATTTGTCCGGCAATATTGCCATTTCCACAAATGGCAACATTGTCGGCAACGGCACGCCAGTAGTTGTGCATCAGAAGCCTCAAAACCCTTTACGACACATCAATAAATATAAATCTCACCATACTAAATGTATGAAACCGATACCGTTCTGATGCGTCACACACAACACGACACGTCAGACTAATGTAAATCCGGCTTTAAAAGACATAGTAGTAGTAAGTAGTCCAGGTAGTCTAAAGTCAGAAATCAACACTGTACCTTAGAAGTAGACAATAGTAAGTCCACTTTTAGAGGTAGACAATAGTAAGTCCATTAAAGGTAGACTCTAAGATACAAAAATGAAAATCTCAAAAAGAGGATAGAATAGAATAGAATAGAATAGAATTGTTTATTTCATGAACATAGGTTACATAAATACACAGGTCTTAAAGAAATTTGATTACCGCTATTTCCTACCAGTAAAATGGTGTATGAATATTATTGTCTAAAGTACCTACGTTAACATTTACGCATATTATTATATTAGATTATGTCTTATATTTTTATCACATATTTAAAATATCAAACTTAATTACAAAATATCAAA
This sequence comes from Argyresthia albistria, assembly GCA_963457715.1. Lineage (NCBI taxonomy): Eukaryota > Metazoa > Arthropoda > Insecta > Lepidoptera > Argyresthiidae > Argyresthia > Argyresthia albistria. Next base: position 6,305 of record CAUOQF010000364.1, on the reverse strand, counting down.
ATTATAGAGATTTGTCATTTAGAAAGGAATTAATACTGTAGTAGCATTTTTTACTGAGCAGATGGAATAATTTACTCTTAAAAGGTTGTAAATTTAAATCTTTTATATCGTTTGGTATTTTATTGTATATCCTAGGTGCCATGCAAAATATACTTTTATGTAATAGAGCTGTCCTAGAAGTTAGCAAGCAAAGTCTGTGCCGATGTTGATGACGTTGAGAAAAACAAGTTGTGGATGTGGACTCAGTGAAATTAATAGGATTGGTTTTTACGAAAACTGCCACCTCAAAAATGTATAGGCAGGGCAAGGTGAGTATTTTGTGTTTCCTGAAGTATGGTTCGCAGCTGTCTGTAGTTTTGAGGCTAAACACAGCTCTGAGGCATCTTTTTTGTGCCTTAAAAATGGTTTCCTTTTCAGAACAGTTGCCCCAGAAAATAACACCGTACCGCAGAGTAGACGACACAAAACCGTGATAGGCAGCTAATGCTGTTTCGATGCTAACAATTTTCACCAGTTTGTAGAGCAAGAAGGCGGAGCTACTTAAGCGATCACATATTTGTTTTGAGTGATGTTTCCAATTTAAATTGTTATCTACCACTAATCCTAGGAACTTGGTTTTTTCGACTACTTCTATTGCTGTGCCTTCACAATAAACACTAAGATTTTCTAATTTTGATTGTCTTTGACAGAAATTCATTAATTTGGTCTTATCTAAATTTGCAATTAAATTATTAGTATTCATCCAATTAATTATATCTTTTAAAGCGTCAGTTATTTTTAAATTATAATCGTTTAGTTCATTGCATTCTAAAATCATTGTGCTATCGTCCGCAAATAATGTCATTCTATTAGATGTCACTTTTGGAAGGTCATTGATATATATAATAAACAAAAGAGGCCCTAGTACACTGCCTTGCGGGACACCAAACAGAACTTTTCTTACATTTGATTTATATGTATTTTCTAATCTTGTCTTTGTATTTATTCTAGTTAGTTCTGTGTGTTGTTGTCTGTTGCTCAAGTAAGATTCTATTAGTTGCAGTATGTTACCTCGAATACCGTATACATATAGTTTTTCGAGCAGTATTCTGTGGTCAACATAATCAAATGCCTTTGTCATGTCCATATAAAGGGCCACTACTGGTTGTCTTCTATCCACGCAGGACATGATGTCCTTCAGGAAATCGAAAATTGCCATATTAATGGTTTTTCCTTTACGGAATCCCTTTTGTTCTAAAGTCAATATATTAAATGATTCTAGGTATGAGGATAGTGCGTTATATATGATTTTCTCGAAGATTTTAGACATCACTGGGATGAGTGCAATGGGTCGGTAGTTTGTCATAGATTCCCTATCTGATTTCTTAAAGAGAGGTTTTACTATTGTTGTTTTTAAACTTTCCGGATATGCTCCGTGGAGAATGCATAAATTTATAATATGGCTAATGTGCGGTGCAATGATATACCGGACATGTTTAATTACTTTAGTATGGATGCCGTCGTATCCTACACTATTTTTATTTTTTATAGCATTAATGGTTTTGACTATGTCATCCGCTGCTGTTGGATTCATGTACATTGACTGTTGCTGATGATTTATCGGGTGGGGATAGGTTTTATTACGTGACTGGTTGTTTTGTTGTATTTGATCTATGTAGAAGTTATTGAACGCTTCTGAAATATGTTGGGCATCGGTTATGACTTTGTCGTCAATTTTTATTTTATCTATAGGTTCACTAGGGAGAGAGATTTTGGTGTCATTAATTATTTTCCATGACGTTTTTGATTTATTCGATGAATTTTGAATATTATAATTATTTTGAGATTTTTGAGTTAACTTAACAATTTTTTTAAGTCGATTTGAATAGGACTTTAGGTCATTTTTGTTCTGTATTGTAGGGTCTAGTCTAGATTTCCATAGCAATTGTCTCTGTGTTATGCTACATTTCTTGATTCCTTTCGAGATCCATTTGGGTTTTTTTCTTATTTTCATAGTTACTGTAATATTGGGAAAACATAGGTTATAAATCAGTAGGAAAGTTTCTAAAAAGCAGTCATATGATTCATTAGGATCATCAAGTTTATATATTTCAGAGAAAGAGAGTGCATTAAGATACGATTTAAATTTGTCTAAATTTTCTTGGCTATAATCTCTTTTGGTGGTTTTCCAAGAGTTGATTGCACATGCCTTTTTCACGGGACAATTTAAAAGCTGTGCTGTATGGTCTGAGAGCCCGTAATCAATAACTTTTCCTGTTCCGTGATTAATGTTGTGAGCAAAATTATCAAGACAGGTTTTAGATGATAATCTAGTTGGTTCTGAGAATTGCAGTCTTAGATTGTATCCTAGCAGGAAGTTTTTAAAGTCGGTAGAGGTTTTTGTTTGTTTGATAGTATCAATATTGAAGTCTCCACCAATAATTACTCGTTTACCCGTTTTTATACATATCTTCTGTAGTAATTTTTCCATTTGCTCATAGAATGTATTTAAATGCAAGGTTTTATTTTTATTTTTCGGAATTCTGTAAATACATACAATAATAATTTGTTGGTGAATTAATTCTAAGGCGCAGCATTCAAATATCCCCTTTATAGAGAGTTTTGCGATTTCTTTTAGTTCTTTATATTGAAGACCAGTTTTAATTAGTATACAGGCTCCCCCTTTCCTTCTATCATCTCTTGAGTAGTGTGCCGCAATATGGTAGTTTAATAGCACTGCCAAGTCTTCCTCTCCTGACATAATGTTGTGCTCCGTGATGCAGATGACGTCGACTACAACGTTCTCTATGTATAGTTCCTCTAGGTATAGTGTCAACATGTCTGATTTATTAATGAGACCAGCGATGTTCTGATGGAGAAGATTGAGATTTTTAGTGAAGAAAAAACTGTTGCTCTCTTTCTGGGCGCTCTTTTTGATAATGCTTGTGTTTGACGGAGGGTACAGTATCTTGAGCTCCTGTGCGCATTTCTTGGGAATCTGGGCGCGGTTCTTGAGATTCTGTGTTCTCTTCATAGTTAATGTTGTTGTTTTCTCTTGTGTCTTGAATCAATCGGTTGACCTGTGTGAATATAGTACGTATCCCGCTGTTGGTTATAGTCCCGTGCTTCTTGGTAAACGCTTTATTGTCGTAATAAGTTAGGTTTTGATTGGAGTCCAGCAATGTCGCGTATTTGTGAGTATGGTTGTCCAGATAAAATAGGTTATTGAACGTTTCAACTCGCCCATTGAACATTGTGGTGAAGTCTGAGCACATGTAGACCGGTAGACACATTATGATGTTCGTATGTTGCTGCGTTTGTAGAGTGTTCCGAATATTCTGCACAAGATCGAAGTAGTTGTTGGTGCTCTGGAAGTCTGCCTCGCCTATCATAATAATGCAGTAGTCATTTTTTGAATAGTTTTCTAGTTTTTTGTCTATTCCTCGCAGCAATTCCATTACTCCCACGCCAGGGGCTAGGAAGTGACAGACACGACCTTGCTTCTTTAGTGCGTCCCGGGAAATTTCGAGGATCTTGTTACGTCTGTTACTTGTAATTAAGCAGATCTTTGGGTTCGTATCTCCGGTTATAGTGTTCGGGTTGAAATTGTGAATAGCCGCACTCTCCGTATTGATGTCGCACGTCTGTATTGTTTCGTTTCTGATGTTTTCAGCGCTATTTGAAGTTTTTTGTAACTGGCTAGGTATTTTTTGTGGCGTTGACTTCGATTTTCGTTTATTTTTAGGCGTGACGCAATCATTTTTGAGGCTGTCTGTTATTCTTTTGCATAAATTATTTTTCTTTAGTGAGTCTTCTAAGCTGGATTTTAGGCTTGAATTTTCTAAGTTCAGGTTGTCTATTTCTAGGACTTACTATTGTCTACCTCTAAGGTACTATGATACTTCTCCCACTTGACCACCTAGCTAGACCATTTTTGGTTCATCTTCACCAGCCTGATATGTATATGTCTTAGCCATATCGTCGAATTTTACATATCACGATATGCCCAAACGTGAAATATCATAAAACGATGAAATCTTTTAGGGCAAACACTGCGGTAGCTTAGGTGAAGACCAAAGGGGGCGAGTGCAGCGAAGCCCCCGAATAGTCTTCGTGTTAGTTTGACATGTATAACACAAAAAACATCACGTAGTGCTGAATAAGAATGCTTTTAAAAATTCCTACATGTTTTCATTAAAACCAGCCATATCATGATATGGCCAGAAATGGCTTGGCCATATTAAGTTTGAAGATATGGCTACGACATATATAAAAGGTCATCTAAGATCACACCTCGGACACTCCATAGAACGCTCGTAAAATAATCACCTATTACTACTACATAGCCTAATGACATTTGTACACGTGCAAATGTGTGCGTAAACTCGTTCGTTTGTGAATGTGTGCGTTCAGCGCCTAAACAAAGTGTCTCCCGAAGAGGCTCCCCGACTCCGGGGTGAGGTGCGGTATCTGAATCCGCGCGGGGAAGGGAGTGGCCGTTCTGTACGTAGAACTATTATCTCTTCTGTGCTATCTCTTAAATATGTCGCGTCCACAGCTATTCAAAGATTCAGCCGTATATCCAGGTCATTAGTCTCTGCCGACTCCATTTCTGGTAGAAAAGTCGTGAGGATTTATTCATTCAAACATGCACTTCAACCATATTCCGGCATTTTTGTAGAATGTTCCATTTTGATTAGTATACGCGGGCGGGGATCGATAGTAATACAATCAGCTCGTAAACTGAGCTGCTCGTTAGTTTGAGCTCAGTGCTGGCTGCGTGTTATTGCGTCCGCTCGTGATGTACTGAGACTGGTGTGTTTGTGTTCACGCGGGGTTCGCGACATAATAATTGTGCTTTCTGTCGAATAACTACACTTTGTTCGTTATTGTTATTAAGACGCACAAATACATAGGTTGTTTGGGGTCACAATTGCAAAATGTGGCTTAAACGTTTACGCACGTATCAGCAATGTAATCTGAGAGTGAAATATAATAGTGCAATAAAATGTTGTAAAGGCCTATACATACGTTGTGTATATAATATGCCAATCTTTCACCGTTTTACATTTCAAGTCTTCGCAAAGTGATGTGTAGTTAGTGACTAAAACCTCGGCTGGATCGGAGTCGCACGACTGTGCTGATGTTATTCGCATTGTTGGATATTCGGACGAATCGGCTGATATATTGTGTGTGTCCTTCGATATAAACGGATTGCAGTGAGGGACTAAAACTGCGATTCTGCCTTTCTGCCATCAGAAACTGACGTTTATTCGCATGAACCAGTGATGAAATTGCTGTCTTGCAAAGTGATGTGTGTACTAAAACTGCGAAGATCTCTCGCCACCATCACAAACTATTCAAATGATCAGTTCATTCGCTAGAACTAGTAGTATATTATCATGAGAACGCCACACTAAAGGTGCAACATGCGGACGAACGTTTAGAGCCATGATTGGCTGACGTCAGCCACATCCGGGCACACCAGCGACGCCCGCTCTGGTCTTGGCGGAGGTGGTCTTTATGGGCTTGGAGGACTGCATCGTCATCATCAGCCGTGATGAAGTTGTTGTCAAACGGTCACCTATTGTACTTGGATCTGACGCTGCACCCGTACATCCGCACGCGAGACGAGATCCGCAGCGAGCGCCCGCGCGCGACTCGCAGGCGGCGGCGGCGGCGGCGGCGACGGTAGTTGGATATGAGCTTTATACTGAGCCTGGGAATATACTCAATGTTCAGGGCTTAACAGAAAGAAAGAAAGAATAACCGGCCAAGTGCGAGTCGGACTGCGCACGAAGGGTTCCGTACCATTATCTATAAAGAAAACCGCAAAAAAAAAACCATGTATGGGAGCCCCCCCTAAATATTAATATAATTTTAATTTAATTATTTATTTTAAGGGTTCCGTACCCGAAGGGTGCCAAACGGACGGGACCCTATTACTGAGACTTCGCTGTCCGTCTGTCTGCCTGTCTGTCTGTCTGTCTGTCTATCGCTATCGCAACATCACTAAACCCTTTCCCGTGTGCCCGCAGCACGCGGTCCCGCTCCGGGTCGCGGGCGCGCGGCGCGGCTCGCTCGCCGGCGCGCGACTCGCGGCGCGACAAGGAGCTGTCGGAGGAGGCGCGCGACAGGAAGCGGCACGAGAAGAAGCAGCGCGAGAAAGAGGCCGCCTACCAGGAGAGGTGAGAAAACAGTAGCAGGGCGCCTACCAGCATATAGGTACCGCCATCCACGATGACGCGTGACGTAGCTATTTGCAACTTTGTCTGTCAGCAGAGCGACTTCGTTTTCAACCGACTTCAAAAAAAGGAGGAGGTTCT
>CAUOQF010000363.1:0-27005 GCA_963457715.1 Argyresthia albistria | reverse complement strand
GGGGATTTTGTTGCCTGCACCAGGCCCACGAGAGTCTTCTTCTTCACCCAGGGGGATGATGTGCCTACACCAGACCCACGAGAGTCTTTTAAAAGACAAAGCACAGAAAATACACAGAAGTCATTTACTGTTAGGAATCCCACTAGATAGCTCTGCCAGTCTTGTGACTCGCGGTGGTGAGGTGTTTTCCTAAAAGGTTATAAGTTCATTATTGTATTGTTTTCGATGTGCCTTTAAAAGAGATATCTTCCAGCAAACCCAGGATGGACAGATACAGATACAGAACAGTTAGGCCTATGTGCTCAAGTAGGTGAAAATTATATTCCCTTTGCCTGCTCAACTAATTCAGCCATCCTAGCTCCTGTACCTACTAGCTGTAGTAGGAGGCCTGTGTTCAAGGAGCTGAGGGTCGATGCTGTTACTCCCAGCATAACCCAGCACACCGGCACTACTCCTTCTCCTACACTCGGCCTATGTCGGCCCGTGCTGCTCGCTTCCATTTGCGGTCGGAGAAACTACTAACAAAAAAGTGAAACTTTCAGTTACAAACTGTGTTAAGTTATCTAATCTACAACGAACTATGTTGCCTACCACGTGATCATCATGTGCGCAGAGCAGACCGAACCGCTGAGGAGCGCTGTAACTACTGCTAGAGGAAATTACAAAATGTTTAGAATAACTGAATTGCTGGATCGAATCCAGTCAGCTTCAATGAATTTGTCTGTTTATTGTTTAACCGAACCGACTTCGTGTCGTTTTACAGTAAACATTGATGAGTTTGATGCTTATGAATGATATTGCTAGGTTGTAGAATAATTGCATTAATTACAGTTAAAATTATTTAAGTTATTTATCATATCTATAGTATTTTGTTCAACTTCCCTGATACGAACAACACGAACAAGAAATAATTGAAACAAAAAGTAAACTTTAGAAAAAACCGACTTCCACAAACCCTATTTGATTACAAACTGTAACCCCTTATCCCCTCCCCCCTTGGGGAATTAATTTTGTCAAATCCCATCTCAGTGCTACCCCACGCTACTAAGGAACCTCTGTACAAAGTTCTCATGACTGTAGGTCCACCGGTTTAGGCTATGCGTTGCCTGCCCGTCAGCCACGCATTGTATTTGTACCTAGTATTGAGCAGTTCTGGTGGCCATATATGGTCTTCATCAGCAGTTCCGCATCACAATATTATGCTTACCGTGAGTAAATGCACGAGTTATTAGTAAAAACACAAAAATCACTATAGGTCTGCCTATAATATTTGAAGAGTTCCCTCGATTTCTCCAGGATCCCATCATCAGACCCTGACCTGGTGTCAATGGGACCAATGGGAAGGTAAACCCTATCAAATAAAAAAATAATTTTTCAAATCGGTCCATCCGTCTAGGCGCTATCGGGGCACATACATTAAAAAAAAAAAACATCCGTACGAATTGTAAACCTCCTCCTTTGGGAAGTCGGTAAATAATAATTGAAACAAAAAGTAAACTTTAGAAAAAACCGACTTCCACAAACCCTATTTGATTAGATTGAGTTTAATACAAACTGTAACCCCTTATCCCCCCCCCCCCCCTTGGGGAATTAATTTTGTCAAATCTCATATCAGTGCTACCCCACGCTACTAAGGAACCCCTGTACAAAGTTTCATGGCTCTAGGTCCACCGGTTTAGGCTATGCGTTGCCTGCCCGTCAGCCACGCATTGTATTTGTACCTAGTATTGAGCAGATCTGGTGGCCATATGTGGTCTTCATCATCAGTTCCGCATCACAATATTATGCATACCATGTGCATTTGCACGAGTTATTATGAAAAACACAAAAATCACTATAGGTCTGCCTATAATATTTGAAGAGTTCCCTCGATTTCTCCAGGATCCCATCATCAGATCCTGACCTGGTGTCAATGGGACCAATGGGAAGGTAAACCCTTTCAAACAAAAAAATAATTTTCCAAATCGGTCCATCCGTTTAGGCGCTATCGAGGCACATACATTTTTTTTTTTTTTTTTTGTCAAAAAGAATTCATTTTCTCTCTATTATTACTACAACACACACATCCACACATGCTCACGCACACACACCCTCACACACACTTCACACCTCCCCCTCCCTCTTAACTTCTAGATTAATATCTCTTAAAACTTTTATTAAAATGTATGAACGGTATTTGCAAAATGTTAAAATGTAATGTTAGCATAATAAGAGCCCCTAATTGGCCTAGGCATAAGTTATTTTTTGTGCTGTACATTTTTTATATTGTGCTGTGGGCTCAGTTCCCAAATAAACAAACAAACAAACAAATAAACAAAAAAAAAATAAAAAAAAAAAAAAAAAACCACCATCCGGACGAATTGTAAACCTCCTCCTTTGGGAAGTCGGTTAAAAATGGCGGGATGACTGGCTCGCAAAGATAGCGACGTTAGGAGATCATTTTATTTATTATTTATATATAAAGAGAAAGCGTGGCCGACCCAGGAAGAGATGGAGTGATGAGTTGGCTCTATGGGATAAAGAGTGGAAGGAGACCGCTCAGGATCGAATGGAGTGGAAGAGGGGGAGAGAGGCCTTTGCCCAGCAGTGGGATATTACAGGCTCATAATAATAATAATAATATAACTTTTATTTTTGTAAAAAGCACTTAATTATATAATTTTAAGTCTGCCAAACTGCTAGGCAGTTTGTTGGCAGGTTGGTTTGGCTCTTAACTATAACAGTACTATATTTTTAATTTTTAATACTAAACCCATCCCCCGTTCCTTTTTATAGATATTTAAAGGTTTTTAATATAATATGGTTTCAACATGCCTTTAAACTTTCTCTTGGGCATTGCATCTGTATTGAACTCATCTGGCATATTGTTTAGTATCTTAGGCAGCACCCTACAAGCAGGGGCCTAATGCTGCTCTGAGAATTTCACTTCTTTATCCCTTTTGCTAACTAAACATTTTAAAAATCTTATCTGTATTTTTTTTTATTTCATTAAGATATGTTGGAAAGGCGCGACCATAGCAGCTACTCAACCCGCATCCTATCAGTGATTCTACCAAGGCATGGTATATGCTGTATAATAATGATCGCTTTACATAATATTTTAAACTTTGAAACTTAGCTAATAGTATTCTTAATTTATTACATAGGTTTTTTATGTGAAACTTCCAGTTCATGTCTTTGTCTATTGTCAATCCCAAGTGATCGTGCTGTCACTGCGGGAAGGATGCCGAGACCAATGGCTGGAAGCAGCCAAACAAACAACCCTCACTCTAAGGACATTGGACGCAGCGACGAACACACCCTAAACATGAGAGAGGCACTGACTCCTGCCACTGCCCACCTGCTCTGGAAGGCAAAACTGGAGTTGAAGGTACCCGGTCTGTATAAGTATGTGTGGTGCAGAAACGGCACAGTCCTGGCAAAAAAGGGTGAACATGATGGAGACAAAACATTCCCAATTAAATCGCTGAATGATATTGTTAAACTCCAAAAGGACTTAAAACCATAGGTTGACACATCTTGATGGCAATAAAAATGCCTACGTGCAGAAACAAAAGAGCTTGAACTAGATTATATACCTACTTCGATCTCTGAAAATACTTATACAAATTGGAACGATTTTGTTTCCATTGCCTCGCCATACAGCAGTAGTATCGCTGTACTTCATGTAAACGTCAGATCGATGGAAATGAATTTCAACCACCTTGAGTACATTATATCAAGCAGCACCAAACTCATTCATCTCATAGTTATCACAGAGGCCAATATCAACGACAATGTTAAAAACTTTTCGAACTACCGAGTTATGAGATACACACGAAGCTACGAAGCGGAAAAAAAGGAGGCGACATCGTCGTCTACGCTCACCGATCGATATTTACTAGGATTCCAACAACGACACAAAGCTTTGATTGTATCCTTGGAAAAATAATAACTCCTTATTGTACTGACTTCGACTTGTGTGCTATTTATCGACCACCAAGCTCTGATAAATTACGATTTGTCAATGAACTATCGCGAATACTGTGCTTACTAAGTTGTATCCTACTGGGTGATATAAACCTAAAACTTAAGCAACCTGATGTTTATTTATGTTAACAACTATTTAAATCTTCTGTCCGAACGCGGTTTTGAGTGTGGCATTACAGATTATACGAGAATAGAATCTCGCTTAGATACATACCGTATCCAAAACATGCATCGATCACAGACTTCGTGCGTCATGCTATTCATAATGTTAACCAACCCGACTTGACCCATACCGCAGTAATAAATACGGCCATAGCTGGTCTAATGTTTGTAAGTAGTGTTCAAAATAATATTAACACACCCTGCTATAAAATCTCTTTAGATAAACAAAAGATGAGTTTTTAACTTGATAACATTAACTGGAGTAAAGCGCTGAGCTATGAGGATCCGACTGATGTGTTGCAATTTATTTTGGATGGTTTTGAATTGGCTTAGAAGAGAGGAATGTGCCTGGATGTCTAAACGAGTAAAAGAAATGTGTATAGAAAGGGTGAACTTTTTTAATATGGAAAAAGGACATTAACAATAAACAAAATAGATTATTATATAATACGTACCGAAATAAGACTAATAAACATATAAACCAGGTAAGAAATAATTATCATAAGAAAGAAATATCTAGAAATTATAAAAATCCTAAAGCAATGGCAGATTAAGTAGGAAAATTAATAGCTCAATTGAGGTTAGGTTAGGTTAGGTTTTTTTTTTTAATACCCGACACGTCGGCATGCCCGACTTCACGGGATACTGTGTTACCAGTTCTGCTGGTCTCACGCTACCCCGCGACCTACGGACTAAACCCCTCCCCCTTTTCTATGATTCCACCTCGTGGGTGAGGTGCCTTTTTTATTCATGCGTTATATTTTCTGAAGCGTCCTTTTTCCATTATATTGAGTAAATTTTTCCTAAATTACATTGCTTAGTTACTATAAATAAATACATGAAAATACATTTTATTTCATCATTATTATTATATATATATTATTTTTATTTTTTTTTCTTTCTTTCTTTTATTTTTATTGAGGATTCTTTTTTTTTTCTTAATATTAATACATAGTTTCTTAATATTAAATTGCTAGGTTACATTTGGACGCTCCAGAAAAGGGCTCGTTTCTTTGACAGTGTGGGCTCCTTGAAGGCTGCGTTGCTAGGCAACGAAAATAACTTGGCTGTCAGCTTACTGACATCACTATTGTTTATTGCATTCTAAAGCTCTTGGAAATTGTATATCTATTATAAATAGCTATCTACCAGTTCTACGTTGTTTCCCTGCAATAGCCTAGCATCCTACTTCCCATACTGGTGACCACCAACATCAAAACACGCACGCGCATCAAAAAAATCTAACTTCGCCATGCCAAATGACACCGCTGATCCGTCCGTAGGGGACCCGGCCCCTGCTACGCTAACCCCGGAGTCGTGCAAGATCGCCGTGAAGGTGCCAGAATTCTGGCCGGATGACCCGGAGTGCTGGTTCGCCCAGTTGGAGGCGCAGTTTGTCATTTGCGGTATCAAGCAAGAGGATACGAAGTTCTATTACGTAATATCATTCATGGGAAAGGAGTACTCGGCCCAACTAAGAGACATTATTATTTCGCCCCCAAAGGAAGGCAAGTACGAAAAGCTCAAAGCCGAGTTGATCAAACGGGTTTCGGCGTCTAAAGAGAAGAAGACAAGGCAACTTCTGACGCACGAGGAGTTGGGCGACCGGAAGCCTTCGCAGTTTCTGCGCCACTTACAAAATTTAGCCGGTCCTTCAGTTCCCGAAGACTTTGTCAAGACGATATGGTGCAGTAGGCTGCCCAATAACATACAAACCTGCCTCGCCACCGACGCCGAGTCCTCACTCGAGAAAATGTCTGATTTAGCGGACCGTATTCATGAGATAGCCCCGGCCTCACCTCAGGTGGCTGCAGCAAGCGCCCCAACCAATATGCTGGAGGAGTTGTCGAAGCAGGTGGTGGAATTGACTCGGCAGGTGGCCGCACTATCAGCCCAGGCCAGCCGAACACGCTCCCGCTCTAGCTCTCGCCGCACGTCAAGGAGCAGCTCCCAGGCCAGCCGCGGGGAGCGTTTGTGCTGGTACCACTATAAGTTTGGGGCCAAAGCAGTGAGGTGCGAGAAGCCTTGCGCATTCGGAGCGGAAAACGCAGCGGGCAGTCAGCAGTAGCGGCCAGCGATTGCCCTTACCCCACAGGCCGTATATTCATACTGGACAAGACAACCAAGATGCAGTTCCTCATTGATACTGGCTCGGATCTTTGCGTCTTTCCCCTTTCGGCCTGCAAAGGAAAACGCACCAAAACGGACTACGACCTGTATGCAGCCAATGGCACTACCATCAGCACATATGGATTTGCCCAGCTTTCGCTTAATTTTGGATTAAGACGGGATTTTACTTGGCGATTTGTCGTTGCCGACGTTACCAAAGCCATAATAGGCATCGATTTCCTCGCGCACTTCAACCTCCTTGTGGATGCGAGACGTCATCGCCTTGTCGACGGGTTAACTTCATTATCATCCTCGGCTACACCTGTGAAGGACACCGATACAATTTCATCCGTCAAAACCTACTGCGAGGGCAGCGGGTTTCAAAACATCCTCAAGGAGTTCCCCGACATCACCCGCCCAGCTGGCTCCCCCGGTCCAAGAAAACATAACACCCTTCACTACATCAAAACCACCCCTGGACCACCCGTTACAACCCGCCCGAGGCGCCTGGCTCCTGACAAGCTTGCCATTGCTAAAAAGGAGTTTGACGACATGTTGAAGATTGGTACCGCCCGTCCATCTGACAGTCCTTGGTCATCGGCTCTGCACCTGGTATCAAAGAAGGATAACGGTTGGCGGCCATGCGGTGACTACCGCGCACTCAACAACAGGACTATTCCAGATAAGTACCCTATAAAGCACATCCATGACTTTAATCTCAGCATCTCGGGCTGCACCATCTTTTCAAAGGTTGACCTGGTGAAAGCTTACAATCAGATCAGAGTTTATCCGCCCGATATTTCAAAAACAGCCATATCAACACCTTTTGGGCTATACGAGTTCCCATACATGACCTTTGGCCTACGGAATGCCGCCCAGACGTTCCAAAGATTTATTGACGAAGTCACTAGAGGCCTGGATTTCGCATATGGTTATCTTGATGATGTCCTGATATATTCTCCTGACCAAGAAACACACGAGCGCCATCTGCGTCAACTTTTCCAGCGCTTTACGGACTTCGGAATATTGTTAAACTCAGGCAAATGTGTTTTCGGCGTTTCAGAAATAACGTTCCTGGGCTACAACCTCTCGGCGGAAGGTGTCAGGCCACTTGAGGAGAAGGTCGAGGCCATCAAAAGCTTCCCAACACCCAGAACGGTTAAGGAGCTACGCAGATTTCTTGGTATGATGAATTTTTACCATCGGTTTATACCAAGATCCGCCGAGATACAAGCACCTCTGAACGCCCTACTGAAAGGCCCGGTCAAAAACTCGCAACCCGTCGATGTTACCGAAGATCGCCTTCAAGCGTTCGAAAACTGCAAGTCTGCCCTTTGTGAATCCACCTTGTTGTCACATCCAGATTGTAACGCCGACTTCGCTGTTGTCACTGATGCATCCAACACGGCGATCGGAGCGGTTTTACAACAAAAGAAGGATAACCAATGGCAACCTCTAGCGTTTTTCTCGCGAAAATTAACGTCAACGCAAGTCAAATACAGTCCCTATGACAGGGAATTACTGGCGATTTACGAAGCAATCAAATACTTCCGTCACATGCTGGAAGCACGAGTTTTCACCGTCTACACCGATCACCGTCCGCTGACACATGCCTTCACTACTAGAAGGGACAACTGTTCTCCAAGGCAATTCCGTCATTTGGACTTCATATCACAGTTCACTACGGATATTCAACACATCTCTGGGAAAGATAATGTAGTTGCTGACACCTTGTCTAGGATTGAAGAGATCGCTACGACAATAGACTTTGGACTACTCGCTCAACTACAAAGTAATGATCACGAGCTAAAGCTACTATTGCAATCTGGTTGTGCTCTCGATTTAAAACAGGTCAAATTACCTGGATCTTCAGCGTTTCTTTACTGCGATGTTAGTACTCCTTCTCCGAGGCCGTTCATCGTTGAGTCTATGAGGCGCCAGACATTCAACTCACTTCATTCCCTCAGTCACCCAGGAGCCAACGCGAGCATAAAACTCGTTTCTCAGCGCTTCGTGTGGCCGGGGCTAAAGAAGAACTGCCGCGATTGGAGCCGTGCTTGTCTACACTGCCAGCGAGCAAAAGTCACTCGGCACGTTTCATCTCCTTTAGGCACATTCACCCTACCTCCGGCAAGATTTTTGCAAGTTCACATCGACCTCGTCGGACCATTACCTGTTTCAAACGGTTTTAGGTACTGCCTCACAGTCATCGACAGATTTACGCGTTGGCCTGAGGTAATCCCACTAACCGACATCACGGCAGAGTCTACGGCAAAGGCGTTCCTATTCGGCTGGATCGCAAGGTTCGGTTGCCCCGCTAGCGTGACCTCCGACAGAGGAAAGCAGTTTGAGGCATCACTTTTCAAGGCCCTCACTAAATTAACTGGCACGCAACACAAGACTACGACGGCTTACCATCCAGCAGCGAATGGCATCATCGAGAGATTCCACAGGCAGCTGAAATCAGCAATTATGTGTCATGCTGACCAACACTGGACCGAATCGTTGCCGTTGGTACTTCTTGGAATAAGAAACGCGTGGAAAGCTGATCTACAGACCTCGTCGGCAGAACTTGTATACGGCGAACCACTGCGTCTTCCAGGGGATTTTTTCGATCATAACACAGAAGCTGTTGTTGACGTTTCCGATTACGCTTCACGTCTACGCGCTTTCGCATCAAAAATAAAGCCTACACCTGCGTCGCATCATACACTGAAGTCTGTCTTCGTTTTTAAGGATCTGGCGACAACTGAATATGTGTTCCTGCGGCAAGATGCTCTGCGTGGCGCATTGCAGCCACCATTCGCGGGCCCATTCAAAGTTGTTGGAAGAGGACCGAAACTTTTTAAGATACTGGTGAAAGGGAAAGAAAGAACAGTCTCAATTGATCGCATCAAGCCTGCCTACCAGCTACAAGATTCCCAGCCTTCCAAAACCACATTGGTGCCAATCAAGCCGATCAAACCAACCCTTACTTCGCCCACAGAGACTACAAGATCGGGTCGTCGAGTGCGTTTCCCGGATTATCTTCGCCCGTAGTCACGGTCTCGGTGGGGGAATAGTGTGGGCTCCTTGAAGGCTGCGTTGCTAGGCAACGAAAATAACTTGGCTGTCAGCTTACTGACATCACTATTGTTTATTGCATTCTAAAGCTCTTGGAAATTGTATATCTATTATAAATAGCTATCTACCAGTTCTACGTTGTTTCCCTGCAATAGCCTAGCATCCTACTTCCCATAACAGTACATCATTATTTACTTGAACTATAATCTAAAATACCTACAATAACATTTCACATACATAGGTATGCGGGGCTGCCGGGTACTCGTCAGGAGTTTCCCCGCCTAAAAAAAAAAAAAAAGGTTAGGTTAGGTTAGGTTAGGTTAGGTTGGGTTGGGTTACCGAGGCGCTGTGGTTTCACAAACTGCCACGGAGCAGGGAGCCACCAGACCTGGCGGTGCGGGTTGGGGATGCTCGTATCACGATAGGTCGGCACATGCGCTACCTCGGCCTTGTCCTGGATAGTCGCTGGTCATTCGATGAACATTTTAAGAGGTTAGTCCCCCGGATTGAAAAAGTGGCCGGTGCTCTGCACAAGTTACTTCCGAATCTCGGGGGCCCCCGCGAAGGAGTCCGCCGCCTCTACACCGGAGTCGTGCGATCTATGGCCCTCTACGGAGCACCCGTCTGGTCGAAAAGACTGTCGGGTGTTCGACGCAACCGAGCACAGCTCAACAGCGTCCAGCGAAAGATGGCCATCCGCGTTGTGCGTGGATATCGCACGATATCGTTTGAGGCGGCGACTTTGTTGGGTCGCTTTCCGCCTCTGGACATCTTGGCGGAAATGGACACTCGAGTGTACCAGCGACTACACGATGTGGAAGTTGCCGATGCGGAGCCGACGTTAGCCGTCCGGCGGTATGAGCACCAGGTCGCCCTGGAGCACTGGCGGGAGCGGTTGGAGGAGCCTCGGTGTCAACGGCAGCGAGTTGTCGCAGCTGTACTGCCTTGCTTCGATGCATGGATGCAACGGCCGGGTAACCTCACGTATCGTCTGACGCAAGTGCTAACCGGGCATGGTTGCTTTGGAGAGTACTTGCGCCGGATAGGGCGTGAGCTTGATCCGTCGTGTCACCACTGTGGAGGTAGCCTGGACTCCGCACAGCACACTCTAGAAGTGTGCCCTGCGTGGGAGTCTGAAAGGCAGGACCTGGCTAACAGGATCGGGCCGGACCTGTCACTGCCCGCAGTGGTGGCAGCCATGACTCGAGGCAAGGAGCTGTGGAAGGTCGTAGTCTCTTTCTGCGAGACCGTAATGGTTCAGAAAGAGACTGCAGAGCGAGATCGCGAGAGGGCCGATCCCGCTCGGAGGCGACAGCGAGGGGCCCGTGACGCCTGAGCCCGTCGTGTCCTTGTAGCCTGGGAGTTAGAATTTGGCTACGGTATCTCCTGCCCGTCGTAAGAGGCGACCAAAAGGAGAGTAGGGGCTGCGGGCGCTGAGGACGGGGGTCCAAGGCGCCGCATCATAGCGGCCCCGGGAAGAGCAGCAGTGCATGTGGCCATGCACTGCAGCGAACGCTGCGAGGGAGTCGGGAGACCCTGAGTCTCCCAAGGAGGAGCTGCGGCGCAGTGTTGGGTGGCTCCGGTGCGTTCCACTGGAGATCCCGGAGCCTCACAATGACACTGATGGTGGCCACCGAGGGGGTTTTAGTGGGTCAAACCCCACATATCCCGCCTGGCTCCCCCGGGTCCGGTGGGTGGGAATCTTGTTGAAGATTTCCCCCTCGAAAAAAAAAAAAAAAAAGGGTTGGGTTGGGTTGGGTCGGGTCGGGTCGGGTCGGGTCGGGTCGGGTCGGGTCGGGTCGGGTCGGGTCGGGTCGGGTCGGGTCGGGTCGGGTCGGGTCGGGTCGGGTCGGGTCGGGTCGGGTCGGGTCGGGTCGGGTCGGGTCGGGTCGGGTCGGGTCGGGTCGGGTCGGGTCGGGTCGGGTCGGGTCGGGTCGGGTCGGGTCGGGTCGGGTCGGGTCGGGTCGGGTCGGGTCGGGTCGGGTCGGGTCGGGTCGGGTCGGGTCGGGTCGGGTCGGGTCTAGGTTAGGTTAGGTTAGGTTAGGTTAGGTTAGGTTAGGTTTTTTTTTTTTTTTTTTATATCAGTTTAATTACAAATCTACAGACACTAGTTGTCCGTACTCTTATTAATGTTAGGTTTTTATTTATTAGAGATGCTTTTTAGTTTTATTTTAGTAACTTCGCAGTTCAGTTCAGTTCAGTTCAAAAATTTTATTGACCATAAAATCATACATATTACTTAGTCAACGTCAATATAATATTAATATTTTTGTATACTACCGCCCGTTCGGAAGTTGTGGGCTTAGGGATGGAGCAAAGAAGGGCAAGAAACCTCCCCCGTACCTCTTTTAAAATATCAGAGCCTTAAAAATACAATGTTATGTATTTCTACTTAAGTCTAAGGAAATACACCGAGGAGAGACGTACTGACTCAGTCCATCGCCCCTCTTTGGATTTCTGTGCGCTGAGATGGTAAAGACCATGCAGTTTTGTCATCTAAATATTCTTTTACACTGTAATATGACTTCTTCAATAGGCCGTTTTTGACATAGTTTTTGAACCTCCTTTCTGGTAGGTCCGTTGCTTCATTAGGTATTTTATTATAAAAACTAACACATACTCCCATAAAAGAGTGAGCAACCTTACTGAGTCTGAACGCGGGCATAGCAATCTTATTTCTATTTCTAGTGCCAATACTATGATTATGACCTAAAGTCTTAAATAAACCTATGTTTTTTCTGGTATACATGATATTTTCATAAATGTATTGACAGGTAACAGTAAGTATATTGATATTTTTGAATTTGTCCCTTAGTGATTGCCTAGCATCTAGTTGATAGATAGCCCGAATGGCCCTTTTTTGTAAGACAAATATTGTGTTTATATCTGCCGCTCTCCCCCAAAGAAGTATTCCGTAAGACATAATACTATGGAAATAACTAAAGTAAACCAATCTGGCAGTTCCTACATCTGTGATGTGTCTGATTTGCCTGACCGCATAAGCAGCTGAGCTAAGTCTTCGTGAGAGACTAGTTACATGAGGACCCCATTGAAGTTTCGAGTCTATAGTGATTCCAAGGAAAATTGTTTCTTCAACGAGGTCTAGTCTTTCCGTTCCTATGCTTACACTCGTGTCCACCTGCCGCACATTCGGTAAACAGAATTTGATACATTTTGTCTTCTTCGAGTTTAATAAAAGGTTGTTTACATTAAACCAACTTAACACATGAGAGAGCGTACTATTTGCATCGTCTAGAATTTCTTGTTGTCTTTTCACCTTAAAGATAATGGATGTGTCATCAGCAAATAGTACAATCTGAGTCATTTTCTCCACCATATACGGCAGGTCATTCACGTAAACTAAGAAAAGGAACGGACCCAGAATAGAGCCTTGGGGGACACCAATATTCATATGCGTTCCGGTAGACTTATTTCTATTTATATCTACTTTTAGTACTCTGTCTCCAAGATATGATTCCATTAATTTTAAAGCATTGTCTTTAATACCATAGTGTTGCAGTTTGAGCAGAAGGGTTTGATGATCCACACAGTCAAAGGCCTTGGAAAGATCACAGAATACACCAACAGCATCCTGTGATCCCTCCCACGCACTATAGATGTGTTGTACTAGTGCTACTCCGGCGTCAGTTGTTGATCTGCCTTTAGTGAAACCAAATTGTTTTTTGTGGAGTAGCCCTGATGCGTTAAAGTGAGATTGTAGTTGATTTAGTATCACCTTTTCAAACACTTTGCTCAACACTGGCAAAACAGATACAGGTCTGAAGTTCGCAGGGTCTTCCTGGCTACCGGATTTGAAAAGTGGTATTAATCTGCTCATTTTCATGAGGTCAGGAAAAATACCTTCTGCTATACAACTATTGAACATGATTGCCATGTACGGAGCAATCACATCAATTACAGATTTAACTACTTTAACCGACATGCCCCATAGATCTTCAGTCTTTTTAACGTTTAGAAGTTTGAATGTTTTAAATATAGTTAGAGAGTCTATTGGTTTGAAGTTGAAGCCACTCTTGTGTTGGGGAACATTTTCAACCAAGTAATCTAGAGACTTTTCAGAAGAGGATGGTAGTGCTTCTGTTGTTATTATGGGTATAGTACTGAAGAACTTTTCAAATGCGTTAGCAACGTCCTCGTTAGATGAGAGTAATTTACCATTAACTTTTAAATTAAAACTAGATTCACTACACCTGACCTTGCCTGTCTCTTTTTTAATAATGTTCCATATAGTTTTAATTTTGTCACCCGAAACTGTAATTTGATTGTTTAAATATAAGCATTTGGCTTTATGACATTCCTTCCTAAAATTATTAGAACAATTTTTGACAAGGGTGACAAATTCCGGACTGTGGTCATAAGATTTTTGTTCATACAATTCATATAGTTTGGACCTACTCTGTCTTAATTCCTCTGAAGCCCATTCAGAGAATTTTATTTTATTATTATTTCTCACTTCGGTCAGATTAAACACATTTTCGAATTCCGTAGATATAACTTGGAAGAAGTTGGAATATAGTGTGTTCGGATCTTCACAGTAAGGTGTTGAAGGCAGACTTGACACAAGTCTATTTCGAAATTTTTCCATCTTCTTCAAAGTCACTGGTCTACATAAAATTTTAACGGGTTTTTCCGCATTAATTTCCTCAAAAACTACCATCTGACCCGTGTGGTCTGAACTTAATGCGTTAACTATTTGTTTATCGTAGATACTACATTCACAGAAGACGTTATCTATACAGGTAGCGGAGGTAGCCGATATTCGTGTAGGCTCCAGAAAGACATTGCACATATTGAAAGACTTAAATACTGCTAAGGTCCTAGTGCGTATAGAGCGGTTTGCTTGGTCTAATAGATCTACGTTAAAGTCGCCACAAACTATGATGCGTTTGGACTTGTTACGGAAGATTAGTAAATAAATATAAATAATATGTATCTTATTCTAGATAATAAAGTATATATAGCCTTAACTTAATGTTTTATTATTGTTATTATTTTTATTACTTTTATAACCTTTAACTACTTTCTTAATTATGGTAGACGTATAGTATATATTATTATTATTTTTATGTTTTTTTTTTTTATTTTTTATTTTTTTTTTATTTTTATTATTTTTTTTTTTATTATTTCTTTTTTTTTTTTATTTATATATATATTTTTTATGCCGTGTTTAAAGCATGTTTTTATTTTTATTTTTATTATTATTATTATTTATTTTTTTATTCTTATTTTTATTATTCTTATTATATTATTATATAATATACATATATTATTACTTAACTTGTTCTTAACTAGTTACATGGTACATGGTGTTTGTCTTACAGCTATAAAACATTCATCATGGTTTGGGCGTCATCGGAAGAGGAAGCTGTCGGTGTTGTTTCCCTTTTTTCGCTTTTCTCCACTAGTGCCTCCATGACGGCTATGTCCCGGTTTCGGATTGCCATTTTTAGATTGTGCTCCAGGATGGATTTGGCGCATGCTGTAGTTGCTCTCTTCACAAATTGACCTATCGCATCACCGCTGTCGTCTGTGTAGTAAACACAGCTGGCGGTGTGCCGCGAGATTGCTACAACAGCATGTTGGACGCTTTCGTGTAGCTTTGTTCTCGTTGCTGTTGTTCGTACGATTACCACTGTCTCGTATGTCAGTCCCTGCGCTTCATGGATAGTCAGGGTGCGAGATCCCTCTCCTGTCCCGTATTGTTGGCTGATGAGCTGTGCCTTCTCTGCTTGGGTGTGAACCAGGTAGAGAGTACGTGGAAGAGTCTTGGGTATCTGCGTGCCTGTATATCTTTCCATTCGCAGGGAATGCACACTGCCTTTGGACGAGTATATGCCGCTATATATTTCGCTGAGGGCATATGCTACGTCCATGGGGTTCCTGTGCGTGCAACGTAGTTCTTCGCTGATGGTTGCGATAAGGTTCGGGCGGTTGTAGTAGAGGGTGAAAAGATTTTCCCTGTCGATGTATGGCAGCTGATTGATGTCACCGATAAGCAAGATGTCCTCTGTACCGGTGATCCTAGATGCCATCACAATGGCCCCAAAATGGGTCATTAGGGCCTCATCTACCATGAGTCGTCTGTACTTCATCTTCTCCGATTCTTTCAAACCGTTAACTAGGATGGAGGCCAGAGTGCGCACTTTTGTCTTGGCAACAGCTCCAATGCGGAGCGCCAGTCTTTCTTTCAGGTCTTTAGCCGCCTCTATGGTGGAGGTAATTATTAGATCACGATCTATTTCGAAGTGGCTGATTACCCAGGTCGTTTTACCACAGCCGGGAACTCCATTGACCCATGTGATTTTCGGTACCTTCCAGGTGTCGAAGGTGTCTCCGTTTTCAGGTCCTGTTGAAATGGCTTTTGCCATATTTAGGATCCTATCATCGAGCATGATTTTTGTGCACCTTGCGGTAACTACCAGGGGGTCTTCTGGAGGGGTCTTGAACTTGATTTGGCCGGTGCTAGCTGTCTCTTCCTCGTCCAGAGGCACAAAACCGCTGGTATTGCTGTAGGCCACCATGTGTCGACTCATCTCCTTCCCTTTAAGGACTTTAGATGTGTCGTTATTGTATATGGTGGCCTCTGCTTCCTTGAGTCTCACGCTCAGCAGTCCTTCGTTCCCTATCAGATAGGGTTGCAGGATGTCCTTGCAAGTCATTGTGTTGACTTCTCTGGCTGCTTTTATGAGTGCTTCGAATTCAAGGAAAGCGTTGACCAAATGGTCCCGTGGCTCGGTGTTTTGTCGGAGCACTGGCGCACAGACTAATCCTTTGTCGGCTCTTGTCCGGGTGGGTTTGGGTTCTGGTACGCTTCGGGGGGGTGGCTTGGTTACCATTTCTGTGGCAGCCTCTTTTGCCACTGCGTTCTTTAGATTGGTCACCTTCTTTTTGACAACCCCAGTTATTTGTTGGGCAGCTGCGCTGACCACACTCAAGAAAGTGTCTGTCTTTCTTTCTGAGTGATTATTCTCTTCTTCTTTTTTCTGCTTTACACTCTCTCGCAGTTGTTGCAGTCGCTCCGATCCGCTCAGCACTTCTGGGCTTGGAATGGGGTGGCCCCAGCTGTCAATGAGGCTGGCTGCTGTCGTAGAGCTGTGTCTTGGGATCTTGAGGTGGCTTAAGTTCTGTCCTCTGTCCTCGTACACTATTACCTCATGGTTTAGTGAGGCTTTTATGCACCCCACGTAATCAGCGGTGTCTCCCTTTTCAAAGCCTGCTACCATGGCATCGACACTTATTATCCGTGGCGTGTCATTTGCAATGTCGTCGATTCCCAATTCTGCGAGTACCCTGCTTGCCTGAGTGAATTGGGACAGTTCCTCATTGTATTCGAATAGCATGATCATCTTGTTTTGGGATCGTACTACTCTACAACGCCGGTTGGTCACTTCAATTTCAGTCAGTGCTTCGTAAGTTTTACGCTTCATGCACAGTTTATTAGTACTGCCATTTAGTAAGGAAGCGAGTCCAGGTGATATTGACACGCTTTTGCTGGATCGTTTACTGCAGAAGCTTATGCCCAGTCTTTCGGAATTGTTATCCATGAATAAGGCAACTCCTCGAATCCTTAACCCGGGTGTCCCTTTTTCTCCGCATGCCAGTAGCTGGTGCTCGGTCTTTCGGCGTGTGACAGGAACTTGTTTGTTGACCGGGGTGGGGATACTGGTGTTGTCTCTGACCTGGGTTGGAGTTGGTTCTTGTTGTTGAGAAGGTTGACTGTCTTGCGTTGCAGACGTTCCTAACGTGCTGTTTCTCTTTGCCGCTGTGCGGAAGATCTTCTCCACGTAGTTCATGAAATGCTGCCGCTTCTCAGAGTCTGCTACGATCTTGTATAGCTCCGATTTGACCAGTTTTTGGTCGATGCGATTTTCCACATCTTCTCGGGCTGCTGCGAAGCGGGGACATTCCAGGATCACGTGCCAGACAGATTCGCTTATGTCAGGATCACACTCGCATCCGGGGCTATCTTTTAGTTTTCTGCTGTGCAGATACTCGGCTATCCCTCCGTGGCCTGTTAGTGCTTGCACTTGGATGGGTGTCAGTTTTGTCGCTCTGACCATACGATACGCTGTGTTGATGCATGGAAAGAACGTTCTAGTGACAGACCCAGTGCTGGAGGATTCATATCTGTCCTGCCATTTGCGGACTGATTCCTCGCGGATCTTTTTCTTCACGTAAGAGATGGGGATCTTGTCATAGTCTGGGGCTGCAGATGCGAGCGCTGCTGTCTTGGCAAGTTCGTCTGCTCGCTCGTTTCCAGCTGTTCCCACGTGGGCTCTTAACCAGAAAAGCCGAACCTCTCTTCCTTCCGCTCTGATGTCCCTCAGGTTCTCTTTAACGCTCATTGCCAGGGGATGGCTTGCTTTTGGGTTCTTCAACAGATCAAGTGAAGACCTTGAGTCGCTCAGTATGTTGATTGTTGGTACCCCGCTCTGCTTTGCCAATTCCACTGTTTTATGAATGGCGTAGAGTTCCGATTGGAATACAGTGCATGCTGGGTGAAGACTGAATTTTTCGTGAGTCTTCTCTTTACCATTTTCCCACCAAGTTAGTGCAGCTCCCACCTTACCCTCTATCTTGCTCCCGTCCGTGTATATGTGTGGACCGGTAATTTGATGATTTTCGAGGGTCTCGGAGTCTGCGTTTTCAAGGAGCTCGTACTCAGTTGTTATGAGTCTTGATGGGTGTGGTTGGACCCAGTGGCTCACCTTGTTTTCGAGCTCTTTACCTGGTGGAAGGTAGTCTCGGGAGAGGTTCTTCTTCATTCGGTATAGGGTTGCCGCTTCCTGGATCCTAATGTCCAGCGGGAGCAGGCCCGATAGAACAAGTGCTGAGGTCAGTGAGACTGTGCGATACGCCTTGATGATTTTTTGCGCGAATCCCCTTTGTAGAGCTTTCAGTTGATTTTGCACTGTCTGTAGCTCAGTCGCCTGGTACCAGGCAGCTGCCGCGTACATGACAATGGGCTCGATGACCGCAACGTATATTGTTCTCACAATTTCTCCATTAAGACCCCAAGTAACTTTCGCTGCGCAAGCTAGTTGTTTGTAAATGTTCGTAGCTTTCTTGCATACGGCATTCACATGCGCTTTAAATGTGAGTTTGTTGTCTATTATGAGGCCCAAGATTTTTATTTCCTTCACGAGCTCGAGTGGGTTCCCTGCCATGTATAGCTGAGGGGTCTCGTATTTAATCTTCTTTGTTAGTAGCATCACACAAGTTTTGTGTGGGGCAAATTTAAGCTTATTTCGAGTTCCCCATTCCACTACCGTGTCCAGGGCAGAGTTGACTGATCGCTCGAGAGTGCTGATCTTATGACCGGAGAAAACCAGTACCACATCGTCGGCGAATGCTTGGCAGTGTACTTCTTGGCCTGTCAGGTGGTGCAACAGTGAGTCTAGGATAATATTCCAGAAGGTTGGTCCTCCTATGGATCCTTGGACGCAACCTTTTGTGGTTTCCTTCTCGAATGTTGCTCTGGCGTAGTTTATCTTTACTGTGCGGTCGCTGAGATATGACACCACCATGTTGTAAAGATTCTTGGGACACTTCCTATTCGCAAGCTGGTGTTTGAGGGCGGGCCACCAGGCGTTATCGAATGCTCCCTCTATATCAAGCGACACCATGAGGACAATCTTTTTTGCATTCATTTCATCCCTAACGTGGTTCACCAAGTCATAGAGGGCATCCTCTGTTCCGCGTTGTGGCATGAACCCATACTGCCTGGTGTTAAGGGTGGGCAGGAGGTGCCATTGAAGTCGGCCTATGAGGAGTTTCTCAACTATTTTGCCCAGGACTGACAGAAGACCGATGGGTCTGTAGGACTTTGGATGTGTGTAGTCCTCTTTGCCTGGTTTTCGCAGAATAACCACATGCGCGGCTTTCCATTGCTTAGGGAAGTATGGTATTGACAGGCATTTATTGGCAATCGTCATGAATACCTCTCTTTCGCAAAGAATAGCGACTGTGCAGATATCTGCTGATGTCCCATCCGGGCCAGGAGCTTTCTTTGGGTTTAGCGCGTTAAGCACTAATTCCAGTTCCACTGGGGTAAAGGGTGGGTCATCTTCTGACAGGTCTTCCGACACCTTCGGCTGGTCTCCATCTGTCAGTTCTCGGATATGAGTGTGGGTTTCTTGGTCTGTGTCTGCAGAGTCATCTGGGTAGAACGTTGTACCTAGGAGTTTTGCTGACTGATATGGGCTTAGCGTATTGCCGTCAGTGTTTCGTAGCAACATGTCCTCTTGTCTCCTGGCAGTTTTCCTGATAACTCTATAGATTCCATCCCACATGCTTTCTCTTTCTTGAGTTGTGCAGAACTTCTTCCAGCTTTCCGTTTGCGCAATCTCGGCTTTATGCGCGTACTCTTCCCTCACCCGAAGATATTCGTCAATGACGTACTGTCTTCGGGTAGGCGCGGCGTTTCTGATTCTTCTCTTTTTTCTCAACACTTCTTCTTTAAGATTTTTTAGCATGTCAGACCACCACGGGGGTACGGCATTGTCTATCTTCGACGCCTTTTGTGGGATAGCCTTCTCGCACGACTCTTGTATGGCGCTTGTGTATGAGATGATGATGGGCTCGAGGTCTGTTGGGGTTCGGGCTTCTGCGATTTTCATGGGTGTTAAGTTCTTTTCTACTAAGAGAGAGCTGAGGGTTGACTTAAATTCTGACCATTTTGCTTTTTTCGTGTTATATTTACGCGTTGTGATGGGCCGGATAGGTTCAAGGGCCTTTTCCAGTCGTATCGTAAACGCGATAGCGTTGTGGTCGGACGTTGTTAAGTTTTTATCCACTCTCCAGTTTTCTACTCTCTCTAGTAGTGCCGTGCTACAAGCAGTGACATCTACTATGCTTGAGCAGAGTTTTCCCTTCCTGTATACTTCCCATGTCGATATGTCTCCGACGTTGAGGACCTCGAGATCCATTTCGTTGAGAAAGGCACTGTAGGCTTCTCCTCTTTCATTTTCCTCGCTGCTTCCCCACCACTGGCTCCAGGCATTTACGTCACCTGCCACGATAATGTTGCGGGTATTGAGCCTGTTCACTGCCGTTCTTATTCTTGCCAGATAGGGCTCGATGGGTACGCTAACCCCTTCTTCCTTGTGGTTTTCAAGGTATACTGATACCACTCCTATTTTCAGGTTGCCCGCCACCAGTAGCACCGCAGCTTCTGTTTCGGTTACCAGCTGTGGGTCGTGAATTACCTCCAGCCGGTTTCCAAATACTATGACCGCTGCTTTTACCGGTTTTTTACGGTTTAAGGTGCACTGGATCACTTGGGTGCCAGGGTATTGTTTAAGCATACCAGTGTTCCCTACATAGGGCTCTTGCACTAAGGCGATTGTAATGCCCTTGTCCTTTGCTACCTGAAATAGTTCAGCTGTTGCCAGTCTGGAGCGTTGCAAGTTAGCTTGGATGACGTGTAACCTGTTGTTTGTACCCGTGTTTGGAAAGACAGTAGGCATTTCGTCTTGGGCGCCCTTAGCAGTAGCATACACGTGAGCGCGCTATTGCGTCCCATTTTTGCCATTCAGGGCAATCTTTGCTGAAGGCAATGTGGCCTGTTTCCACACTTTTTGCTTTCAAGCAGTTCTTACACGTTGGGGTCTTGTTCTCCAGTCGGTCCCGGCATTTTTCCCAAGAGTGTGCATCTCCACAGTAACTACAGAGATCCTCTTTTTCCTTGCACAGGGTCTTCGAGTGGCCAAAGCCGAGGCATCTGGTGCATTGCACCAACGGCGAGTGGTCCTCGACCTTTGTCCTCTGCACCCCTATGTATAGGATGCCGGTTTCCAAGAACCACTTGTGGAGTTGTGGAGATAACTCTAGCACCGGGTGACATTGGTGGGCATTCCTCGCTCGACGGCGATATCGCACTCTGATTACAGCGTCTTTATTGCTGATGTCCCTAAAGTGATGTTTGTTTTGTGCAACAATATGTTCCACAATTTGGGCATCTGTTAAGTAGGACATCAGGTCCCTGATAATCAGGAGTGGGTTTCGCGAGGTGGCCACCTCTGCTTTCAGCGTTTTGTTTAGTTTCACCCGATCTTGTACCAGTGTTAGGTCCTCTTTGGTTGAGCAACTCAAAATTATTTTTTGGTTGCGCGCTTTCCTAAGACGATCGACCCTTGCACCGGTCTTGGTGAAATCTAGGGTTTCCCTGATTGTCTCAATAACCTTATCCCCAGTGTTTTTGGGGTCAGTGGACGAGACGATCAGGGTGTGGTTCGGTCTCGGTGGCGGTGGCGATCTTTTTGCTACTTCCGCGTATGCCGGTTTGGATTTTGGCTTGGCCCGGTGGTTGACCTGCGCTCCTGTCCCGCATTCCTCCTCCAGGCTTGGCAGCAATGTTGGTGGAGGCCGATTTTGCTCTAGTTCTCGCATCGTTCTCAGTTCGGACGATACAATCTCCAAGCGTTCTTGGATCGGCTGAAAATGCTGTTCCAGGTCCAGAGTGGGCTGGGGGGCAGGTTGTTGACCGGTCTCATCCGGTTTTCTGGAGAGGTGGGTCTCTATATTTGATATCGAGGACATTATGCTCTCCAGTTTCTTTTCCATTACGGAGTTGTCTGGCTTTGGGATCTCCAACGTGGTTATCTTATCGAGGACTCCTGTGTCAAGGATCTGTTTAGTATAGTCTTTGACTGATTCTAGTCCTCTTCGCAGCTCATCGAGTTGGTTAGAGATGGCTGTGACCATGGATGCGATTTTCGAGAT
The DNA here is from genome assembly GCA_963457715.1 of Argyresthia albistria. Lineage (NCBI taxonomy): Eukaryota > Metazoa > Arthropoda > Insecta > Lepidoptera > Argyresthiidae > Argyresthia > Argyresthia albistria. The sequence goes on along the minus strand of CAUOQF010000363.1, from coordinate 4,958 downwards.
CTCCGTCTTCTTAGGGCTTATTTCAGGGCCAGTTTGTTGGGCCGTGTGTTTGTCCAGAGCCTTAATATGTTTTTCCAGGTCTCTGAGCGCCACCTGAATGGCATTAATTTTGGCATGAGGCTCAGTCGTTTCATGCCCCAGCCAGTCCCTGATGTTTTTGGCTTCCTGAAGGGTATCCTTTATGTCTGCGCGGGCCAGGTTTAGCTCGTCGGAAAGGGATTTCGCGAGTACTGTCATGTCCCTGGTATGAGCGCGCTCTACTCGCACTAGTTCTTTCGCATTCCGAGCGCGCTCTTGTTCCAGGTTGAACTTATGTCTTGACCTGGAGTCGGAGAGGGACAATACAGTCTCATAGAGGGTTTGCAGGCGGTCGTGTGTTATCTGCTTGCACTCCTTCTTCATGTTTCCCGCGGCTTCGAGAGCTTCCTTGCCCCGCAACAGCATCTCATTGGCCACTTTGTTGGCCATGTCCATCTCAATCCCAGTACGCCGGCTCGTTGTTAATAGCAGGCTTCTCCTGCCTTCTGGAGCGGACGCTACGGATGTGATGGACCTCTCGTCGTCAGATATTATTGGGCGGGGCTGTTCCACCCACTCCTGGGTTCTCTCCAGATTCTGGATTTCATCCTGTTCTAGGGGCACCTCTATGGCGTCTGGTTTGGCCACCAGTGGGTGTTTTAGGACCTTTTGCCGAAGTGATTCATGGCCTTTGGTCGAAGGAAAACGGGATCCTGCTGACTTCGTGTCCCGCTTTTGCCGCGCAGCTTCCACTTCCGACTTGGTACTTTTGGTCGAGGAGGACATTATTTTTTTGTTTTTTTTTTTTTTTTTAAATTAACTATGAATATAAGTAAACCTAATAATATGTATTTATCCTATTATATATATATGTATTATAAATTAACTTAATCTTCCTGCGATGTTGTGCAGCTCTGCGGAGTACTAGTTCGCGCGAGGATCCAGATGGGGTGGATTTCGGTGATGCGTATGAGTACGGTATCTGGGAGTGAGGTTGTGAGGTTGTTCTCGTCGTCCCACAAATATAGAGTCCAAACTCGAATGTTTTGGGTCAGTGTGTAACGGAGATTTGGCCGGAGGAATATCTGTTCCCTTTTGCAGCGTATTCCCGGGAGGGGTGGCGCTGGATGGGAATTTATCGATGTCCACACAGTTCCCCTTGTCCTGGCGATTCTAACGAGTCCAAACTCGGCTATCTTATCTTCACGGGTTGTTGAGATATTTGGCTGGGAGTGTTTCGGTTCCCGTTTTCAGTGATTTCCTGGATAGGGTGCACCTGATGGGAAATCTTATGGGGCCAAAATCTTCTTCTCGTCCTGCTGATTCTTAGAAGCCCAAACTCGGGTGGTTTGTCTCAACTGGGTGCTGAGGGGCGGCTGAGGGGGTTGGCGATTCCCTTTTTTGATGATACCCTGGATTGGGTTCACCTGGGAGGAATTCTGTTGGGGCCAAAATCTTCTCCTTATCCTGCCGCTTCAGATGAGCCCAAACTCGGCTGCTCTAGCTCTGCTGGTGTCCGAGATATGACGAGGGGGGGTGAGGTAACGGGGGGGGGGGGGGGGAGAGGGGGGGGGGGGAAAGTTTCGTGGGGGTTCGTTTGAGGGGGCGGTTCGAATATTGTATGTGAGGGGGGGAGTGAACTTGGGGGAGGGGGTCGCTGGTGGTGCTGAAGATGTTCTTGACTGACCTGATGATGGAGTGGACGGGGGTACGTACGTGACCACAGGTGCGAGGTTTCCGAAGGTCGATGTTCACGCGCCGTCCAATGTACAGAGGCTTATACGTGCCGTCGCTTACACGTGCCGTCGTCGTAACTAGGTGAGTTTGTACGAGTCGAGGTTGATGAATCTCTGACACAGTTTTTGGTCACGTACGCCGATTTGTTCCCAGTATGTGATAGTGTATGGGGGATACAGATCTTGTTGTATCGTTGGTGTTTCTGACCCGATTTTGATGCGGTTTTCACTAATAGATTACCCTAAAAAAGACCTGTAATTGGGCGTTTACCGCAATTTTGTAGCTCTCCGGGTTTGATGGCAGATATGTCCCAAAGTTGGAGTCCTGTATCTCTATATACGATACAGGTTAGGTTAGGTTAGGTTAGGTTAGGTTAGGTTTTTTTTTTTGTATGTTATGCTATTTTTCCTCCGACAAAAATACTCGGAGACCTTTTATAGCTAACATTATGATTAACAATTAGGTTAGGTTAGGTTAGGTTAGGTTAGGTTAGGTTAGGTTAGGTTAGGTTAGGTTAGGTTAGGTTAGGTTAGGTTAGGTTAGGTTAGGTTAGGTTAGGTTCCACGGACCTGCTTAGGTTCCACGGACCTGCTTAGGTGTCTAAGTGGGAGGGGAGGTGATACCCCTACGTGGCGCGTCCCAGGTGGCGGATAGGGAATACCTCGGCTCACTATACTGGTTATAGTGAGCCGGGGTAGGAGATTTATCTCCCGCGGACCAAACACTTCTGGGGGGGGTTTTGGGTTTTAAAAATCATGGAGGTACATAAAAATGACAATGATATACCCCAGGAGGGTCCCCTAACGGGTCAATCCCTCCCCGAGCTAAGCTCGGGCTGCCCTTCGTTCTCTGGGGGGGGCAACTGCCTCTATGATAATATAGATTTTGCGCGCCCATTGTCGGCGCAAGCGCCTGATAGGCGAAACAGTGTCGGGTCAGACACCTCATCGGTGATGTCATTTGTTTCAATGGCATCATCAGGCGTGTCTAGTAGGCCCAGGAAAAGGATGAACCCGGGGGCTAATAATAGTCCACCGGGAACGAAACGCCGAGTAACAAGAAAGTCGGTGAGGGAGGGAAGTGGAGGCGACGATGAAGTTTTTGATCCTCGCGTTGCCCCGACTAGTAATACAAGGGCGAAAGCTTCGATGCCAAAGGCGGACGACCTGTTGGCAGAAATGCAGGGACGGCCGACAGCTGAACTCAATGCATGCATTGCAGATCAGCTGTCTACGGTGGAAAAGATTGCCGACAGGTCCAAGAACCTTAAGGGCAGCTTTGTCTACGGGCTCCGCTTAGCGGCGAAGACCATGCAGGCTGCCACCACAGAGCTGGTGCAGCGCACTGTGTCGGGTCGGAACGAGGAGAGGCTGGAGAGAGAGAACGCGGAGTTGCGCTCTCAGGTAGCCACTCTCAGTTCGAGGTTGGAAGGCTTGGCCAAGGAAGTGGCTACACTTCAGATTGGTGCCGCGGGTCTGCAGGCTGCAGACCAGGTCGCGGTGTCAACCGCCAAACCTCACCACGGACCGTCGAGAGAATGGGAACGTTGCCTGATGGAGCGCATCGGCAGCATGATGGACAAGAAACTGGCGACAGTTGTGTCCATCGTCTCTGCTCCGAAGGCCGTACCTCGCGCCGGCTCGTCGCCGACAGCCAGACAGGAAGGGCCACCGGCTGGTGGGGGTTCCGTAGCCCCAAAAAGCACAAGAAGAAAAAGGCGAAGCCTACAAAACATGGGAAGAAAGCGATACCAGAAACAGTGGCCCTTGCTGTTTCTGGGCCGGCCCCAGTGTCACCGGTCACTCAGTCAGCAGCTGGGCAATCCTGGGCTACGGTTGCGAGTAAAAATGCCCGGAAGCAGGGTGCCAGCACCCAGAAGGCAAAAGCCACTGCAATGCGGCGGCCGGCGCAGCCGAGGAGGATGGTACCAGCAAAGCCTCCCTCGTCGGCAGCTGTCGCCGTTACTATTCGGGAGGGTGCGGACACCTCCTATGCAGCCATCATGGCGGCAGCTAAGGAACGCATCCGCCTGAGTGAGTGCGGCATAAGCACCGTCCGCATGAAGCGAGCAGTGACCGGGGGCCTCGTCCTCGAGGTATCCGGTTCAGATTGCGTGAAGCAAGCAGATGTGCTGGCGACCCGTATGAGGGAAAAACTGGCTGATCTACCGGTCCATATCGCTCGCCCGTTCAAGACTGGCGAGGTACGAGTTATGGACTTGGACGAAGCCGTTTCTTCGACTGAGGTGGCTGCTGCGGTTGCAAGCGCGGGTGATTGCCTGGCTGCTGAAATTAAGGTGGGAGAGATCCGACGAGCACGATCAGGTCTGGCGTCGGCGTGGGTACGGTGCCCACTCTCAGCGGTGCGCAAGCTGGCAACAGCAAAACGCATCTGCGTTGGGTGGGCATCAGCGAGAGTTGAAGTACTGGCGGCGAGACCAATGCAGTGCTTCCGCTGCCTGGAGATTGGGCACGTCCGTCTTCAGTGTCCTAACTCAGCGGACCGCAGCAATCGTTGCTATACCTGTGGGGAACCCGGCCATCGAGCAAGCAAGTGCTCTGCAAAGGCACCGAAATGCCCAGTTTGCGCGGATAACGGATGGCCATCAAACCATAGGCTAGGAAGTAAACGGTGCTCCCCACCAAAGGGTCACAAAAAGAAGCCACAGGTCCTGCCTGTCGAATCTCGGGCTGATGAACCGGCTCCAGCCAGCTTACCGGTTCTGACGGGCAACACTAGCCCTAAGGAGGCCATGGAGGTTTCCCATTCGCAGCCATAAACGTACTGCAGTGCAACCTGAACCACTGTCGAGAGTCACAGGACTTGTTCCTCCATACTCTCGCGGAGCGTTCGGTTGCAGTGGCTGTTGTGTCGGATCCATACCGAGTGCCGGACCATCCCCGCTGGTTCGGCGATGCCGGAGGATTCGTCGCAGTTTATTGGAGCGGTGGATCAGGAGACCCTCAGTGTTCTCTTATAGAACAGGGGCTGCGTTATGTGGCGGTGCAGTTGGGCTCTCTGGCGTTGGTGGGTTGCTACTTGTCGCCTAACAGTCCTCTCGCGGAGTACGAGGCTCACCTGGACGAGGTTGCACGTTGTGTCCGCAGATGTCTGCCTCGCCCCGTGTTTGTCCTGGGTGACTTCAACGCCCACTCTAGAGCGTGGGGTGGGACATCCGACGATGCGAAGGGTGTTTCTGTACA
>CAUOQF010000362.1:0-40030 GCA_963457715.1 Argyresthia albistria | reverse complement strand
GGACCGTTTTGCCGGCAACACGGTCAATGATATATGCGCAAACTAGAATTTGTGCAAGTATGATTGCGCGTGTAGCCGAACCCTATTTCATCAAAAATCTAGTCACAAACGACTATATTCTCAAGACTAGCATTACTATCGGGCACTGGACTATACAGTTACAGTGTTCCTAAGTAGAAGAGTCAAATATGACATGTTATATTTGATAAACACAAATAAAGAAAAAAACCGGCCAAGTGCGAGTCGGACTCGCGCACGAAGGGTTCCGTGCCATTATCTATAAAAAAACCGCAAAAAAATAATGTATGGGAGCCCCCCCTAAATATTAATTTAATTTTAATTTAATTATTTATTTTTTAAGTAAATAAAATACTAAATATATTGTGAACATTTTAAGCGTCTACCTGCTACCATTATCAATATCGAGCAAAAATGAGCAAAAAAATCACGTTTGTTGTATGGGAGCCCCCCTTAATATTAAAATTTTGATTTTTAGTATTTGTTGTTATAGCGGCAACAGAAATACATCATCTGTGAAAATTTCAACTGTCTAGCTACCACGGTTCATGAGATACAGCCTGGTGACAGACGGACGGACGGACGGACAGACGGACAGCGAAGTCTCAGTAATAGGGTCCCGTTAGGCACCCTTCGGGTACGGAACCCTAAAAATTGGTCAAGTGCGGGTCAGAGTCGCACACGACACGCACCATCGTCGTCTGTGCCTAAAACGGCAATACCTTCAATCTAGTCGTCAGTCGTCTCTTGCTATTAAAAAATGTCAGGCGCTATTGTATTGAAATTGACTTAATACCTACAAAACACCCTTTTTTCGTGTATTTCATTTTGATGTTGTTGCGGCAACAGAAATACACATTCTGTAAAACATTTCAACTCTCTAGCTATTACGGTACGTGCTGTAGGACCCTATGACGGACAGACGGACAGCGGAGCCTAAGTAATAGGGTCTCGTTTGGCTCCCTTCGGTACGGAACCCTAAAAATTGTTTTAGATTAGATTAGATATTCACCTCCAAAAGAACTTGGTCGCTGTCGTCAGCCTCGCCCTCCGGCCGCCGCATGGCACTCACGAGCGCCTCCACCACCTCCGTGCGTTGCTCCGGAGTCGCCACCTCCGACCAGCGGTGCATCTCGAACTGAATGCAACACATGTTTTATTTAAATCAAGCTGAGGTAAGTTTTCAAAAACAGACACACCAAGGCTACCATTATACTAGAAAAATCCTCAACATTTGTATGGGGACCCTCATTTGCGATATACACGCGTCATTTCAGTTTGCCACGTCGGTTTTAATCAACGAAACGGAACTGGGATTAAAATATTAATTCATCTATCTAATGCCGCTTTCACATGAGGGCAGAACAGCAGCAAACAGTAGGGACAGAGCTATGCGTCAATCTACCTTCCTTTTCTAAGCGAATCAATGACAGGCAGATTGACGCATCGCTCTGTCACTCGCTGTTGTTCTGACCTCGTGTGAAAGCGGCATAAGTGAACTTACCTTAGACAGCAAACTGAACGTGAACTGTCCTGCCGCCACAGCCGTCGTGGCGCCACCAGCGCCGCTACTAGCGCCTGCCGCAGGGAGGAGTGGTCTATCTAAGTACTCACCTTAGACAGCAAACTGAACGTGAACTGTCCGGCCTGTCCCCTCAGCAGTTCCACATACACCGTCGTCCAGTCCTGCCGCCGCAGCCGTCGTGGCGCCACCAGCGCCGCTACTAGCGCCTGCCGCAGGGAGGAGTGGTCTATCTAAGTACTCACCTTAGACAGCAAACTGAACGTGAACTGTCCGGCCTGTCCCCTCAGCAGTTCCACATACACCGTGGTCCAGTCCTGCCGCCGCAGCCGTCGTGGCGCCACCAGCGCCGCTACTAGCGCCTGCCGCAGGGCAGAGTCTGTGGCGCGGAGCCAGCGCTGGAGGAGGTGAGCGCACAGGGAGGCGTCGTGGGATATCCATTTCTGTGGGAGTAGGTTGTAGTTAGTTGAAATAAGCAGAAGAGCTGTATACTCTATTTAAACATTTACAGACAGGCACATACATTTACATACATTGCTTCTGGCCCTGTGTCGTGGGAACCAGAAGACATCACAGATGTAAACATCCAAGACCTGGGGTTGCTTTGTTTTATTTATACCCAGCCGGGAATATATAATAGGGAATGGTTTGCTAAACTCCTAAAACCGTTTCTGTTGGCTTTTGTGAGCTTCTTGTGCATGCAGAACCATTTAAATAGTCACATGTATTGAATCTGGCCCCACACTAGGACCATAGTGTCGCGGGAATCAAAAACTTTCAATATCCGGAAAATTTCCTTTCTCAATCTCTCTTGCGACCCTCGCCTGCTACATGTTTACTCCAGTATACATGTCGTCTCCACGGAGCGGACGTGTCTGTCTCTATCCACCACCATATGAGCGAAGGAGCTAGTTACCTCCGCCAGCTCGCTACTGAGACTGGTGAGCGCTAGTTTGGTGCAGGCACAGGAGTCGACCCGAGCGTCGCCACTGAACTGCCACACGCGCTCCAGTATGCATGTCGCCGTCTCCACGGAGCGGACGTGTCTGGGGAATATTGACATTATTTATTTATTTATTATTTACCAACAGGTACCAACACCCTACTCACAAAGAGAAATAACCGGCCAAGTGCGAGTCGGACCAAGGAGGAGATGGCGGGATGACCTCGATAACTCTCTGCCAGGGTGGGCGGACGTAGCCCAGGATAGGTAATTGTAGATGCAGCAGCATGGGGAGGCCTTTGCCCAGCAGTGCGACACATAACGGCTACATAAAAAATGCTATTATGTAGACCCAATAACTATCATAACATGACTGAATGCATATACGGCTGATTAATAACAACATAACGTCACGTGTTTTCCCATACGGGGTGGCAGAGGCAAAGTTGTGCCCACTGTTAGCCAGTTATTCGATACTCTTTTTTGCGTGACAGGGGGCTAGCCCATCGCCGTTAATGAAGGTTTCCTAACGAAGCTTTCTATCATCCTTAGAACACCCGTATGATGCAAAGAAACGCTAATGTTCTCTTGTCTATCTTATCTACTTGAAAGTAAGTAAAGTAGAAGTAAAGTAAAAGTATTTATTCAAGGAAAATGGTAGGTACACTTAAAAATGGTGGTTGACTGCTGCCATAACTAGGATAATAATATAACCTGTATTTATGGCTCGCAGGCCCGTACCTCGTCCGAGGCGTTTGTGGTAAGATTTGGATATTGAGACGGTTCTAACAAGAATAATACAAGTACTTGAGAAAAACAAATAAAAAATAAAATAATAATAATAGGCTAGTTACAATTCAGAAATGCTGAGTGTATATTGTATAGTGTGTGTTTGGGGGTGTGTAAAAAAGTGAGAGGGTGTGTGTGTGTGTGTGAGGGAGGGTGCGTGTGTGTGTGTGAGGGTGCGTATGGGTGTGTGAGTGTGTGTATCGCATCGAATGGAAGATAAACGCGCGTGCGTCAATGAGAGTGTGTGATGCGAGTGAAATTATACGCAATTAAACTTTTTTCAATTTAAAGATAAGAGGAGATTTTCAGTATCATCATATGTTAGGGTTTTGAGAAACTTAGTTACTTTTATTTTGCATTCGTAAGATGTTAGGTGGAAGAAGGAAAAAAGTTTGTTTAGTTTGTTGTACAGATATGGGCCTAGGAAAATATTGTGACGTTTTGTAAAAGTAAGGTTAGGAGTGGGGATACAACAGATTAGATCTTTGCGACGCTTCAAAATTGGATGATAGGCTGTAAGATGGTGTTGACGGAGAATTGTGTCCAAAATAAATAATTGTCTGACGGTAAGGACGTCACAAAGTTTGTATAGTTCGGATGTACTGAAGTATGTGGGACGTTTGGTGGCAACTTTCAAAACTCCTCTTTGGGCAATTTCCAAGGGTCCCAAATGTGTCTTAGCTGCTCCCCCCCCAGCAGGTGATACAGTAGGTTAGAATTGATTGAACGAGGGCCATGTAAGTCATTTTAATTATTTTGGATGCGGCAACGTTACGGATTGTTTTAAATATATACATAAGTTTACGGAGTCTAGTCGTTAGAGTGGCGATGTGACATTTACTCATCCCTTACATCTAATTTATTGAGCACCATTTGGTAACCGAGATACAGTGATTTTTAACCGACTTCCCAAAGGAGGAGGTTTATAATTCGTCCGGATGTTTGTTTTTTTTTTATGTGTAGGAACACACTACGGTGCTGACGCGACAGTCTGGAGCGATGTATGTTTCCCAGCACCGCACTGTGTCCAGTCCCGACTAGGCAGGCAAAAGGTGAACACGCCTCGTTTTGTATGTACCTAAACCAGTGCAAATAAATACGAATCAACTATATATATCAGTGCCTTCTTCATTTGATAGACTTGTGACCCTACAGTAAAACCCAGTGAATAGGTACAGCACATTAACACTACATTGGTGACCCCGACGTGATTTGATTGAACGTGATATTGAACCGACAAGTGACGTGATCTCACCTAGCAGGGAGCGGATAAGCCCCTACATTGGTGACGCAGTGAATTTTTCGGAACATGGTTTTGTGTGTAGCTGTTTTGTCGGACAAAGACTGCTAACAGGTCAGAAATGCTGGTCAGTGACAAAATTAAATGAACTAAAGGGAGGCGACTCCCCGCTGGGTAGCGTGGCTACCTACCCAGCGGGTTACACAGTTTCAGGGCGGGCCAGGGTGCCGCCAGCCAAGAAGAAGAGGAACGGAAACAATGCTGTTAGTATGTGAATGTAGTTCACCAGCAAGAGGGTTAACCAGGACAGGTGGACAACCCCTGAAAGAAGCGCGAATAGTCAGACAGGAACAGTTTTCGATGGAAATGCCGAGATTTATAGATCGCGAAATTCGAAACACACGCTGGAAGCACACTGCGTACGGTGTCATGGCGACGTATAGCTCCACCGCTGCGTAAGTTTCAGTGAAGACGACTCAAAAGGGAAAGATTGTTCAATTGTATGCGTGTTCGGTCGACGAGTAAGGTCACAGCACGGCGAATAGAAATGGAGTCGAGTGATGATTGCGTGGTTGAAAGAAATGTTCTCATGCACTACGGGAGGTCCATGCCCCAGGATGGCGTCTACGAGGTGCGCCCACGGTCTACATAGAATCGAAGCCGAAGTTTTGTGTATTTTCATATTTTTTTTTGTGCGTTGTCAAGATTTGGGAAAGTGTTACGTATCTATGGGAAACATATCCCTACTTATGTTTAGCTACTACAGCGTCATGGGTAGGATAAGCGAAGTTCCACAGTGATTACTGAGTATTCAGAGTGTATTGGTTTGTTTTAAGACATCTCCCAGTTGATTTTGTTACCCACACGAAGTGGACGGTAAAAGGCGATATAAGTAATTTTGTTTGTCAAAGTGTTAATGTAAAATGTATTTTGTGATCGAGTTGTTATTTTCCGCAGAATGTAATGAGATACGTTTTGTTCAGAGGTATAATATGCAGATACCTAGTTCCCGTGTAACTTAGTTGTTTATGTAACGTTGTATTTTATCGCAGGAAATTAGTCAGCAGTTCAGCACCTATTTTATTCCTCTGTGCTGTATAAGAAACACGATATGTAATAACAGAAGGTATATTTCGTCAGACAGAATCAGAATTACAATTAATTTTATCATGTTATTGTTGCCGAGAATTTAGAGTCAGCAGAAAGAAGTACAGGACATATCAAACAGTTTTGCACTATGTTAAAGTACAGTCAGTCAAGATACTTTTTGCATTTGGTTTTGTAATAGTTAAAATTAAAGATTTGCACACCTGCTCACACGTGTTTATTAGGAATGACGCGGTTAAAAAACCTCTCACACCGACTTATGATGGCCCCTACCGCGTTTTAAGTAGGTCTAGCAAGGTTTTTAAGGTACAACTGCAGAACAGGCAGACACATATTTCTTTAGATAGATTAAAACCCGCGTATTTACTAGCCGAAGATGACACAAGTACCCCACGGGATCAAGCCCAATATATACAGGACGCTAGTCTGCCAGTTCCAATACCAATTGCCATGGATGGCCAAGTAGTTAGTGATAAGTTAGTAACTAGGACCACACGCAGTGGCAGAAGCATAAAGCCACCCGTGCGATTTATGTAAGTGGGTCAATAGGTAAGTGTAACACTAGAATAAGCAAATATTTTGTGACAAGTAAAATTAAATGAGTATTTTAGCTCATTACGAATAAGATTTCCACTGTAACATCACATAAGTAGATGACTATCCTTACGAATATGGGGAAGCAGCAGTCTAAGAACGCCCAAGTAATTATTGCGCAAAATGGGGCCGATAATGCAGCCAGGGCGACAATTGAAAACAAAGTAGAGTTATACGGGATCGTAATGATAATTACGGCAATTGTGGTGTTCGGTGCGTGTTTTTATGTCATTGTAAAAAAGTGCGCAAGACATTACCACGGAAAATTCGTAAATGACCTAATATCGAGAGCGGAGAAAGGTCGTGCAGGCGTAAGCGCAAACCAAACAGTTCCACCAGTTACCAACGCCACAGCTACCGGTCCAGCAATGATGTACTGACGATTGACCTACCTAATTTGTGTTACATTGTGACTTAGTTAAGCATTGTACTAATATAAGTGCTATTTTTGTTTTGTTTGTATGTGTCGTGTATGTGAACCCATTACCCTATAGCTATACCTAGTGAAGGATTGTGAAATAAAACAAAGTTTTACATAGGTAGATAAATTTATTTCTCAACACCCTGTAATACTGTAAGTAAAAATAACTTGATGTAGACCTGTAATCATACCGTTTTGTAACAGACAGTCAATCAGCATTGTGTACTTGTGGGATTGTAACTTAAGACGCATAGCGTCGACGCTAGTTTTCAGCGTCAGCACATTCGTGCGACATTGTGAGTCTTTGAGACACGAACAAGTAAGTTTTAATATCAGAGTAATGATAGAGTGACAATGATTTTGTAATTGTTTTATTTTGTGTTATTTTGAATATATTTTTTTTAAGAGGGGGAATATTGTAGGAACACACTACGGTGCTGACGCGACAGTCTGGAGCGATGTATGTTGTTGGATTATTCGATTGAGAATCGATTGTACAAAAACTAATCTGTGAAACCGCCACACTGTATTTAAAAAGTTAGTTCATAGCTGTGTTATAAAAGGCGTTGCAACCGCCCAGACCCTCCTTGTTTCTGGTGTGTTCTCAAGCTGATAGGACATAGTCGTATAGCCTTCCAAGTACGTAAATTCCCGCCAATATAAGGAATTCAGTTAAACTACTAAACCGTCGTTTCTCTAAATCTTAACTCTGCAAATAGGCTCATACCCAATAGGTTATGGGCCCAGGTGCCGCGAAATGAATCTACTGTGCAAATATTAACTAAAATTTAAAAATGGAAACGAAAAGACCAAAACGTAACCTCCAACCTTTTTGCTGGTGAAAAATACGCAGTATGGAAGTTTCGAATTCGCGCGTTACTAAGTGAGATGAACTTAATGAAAGTGATTGACGAAGAACCCCCGATAGATCAAAATGAACAATGGATTAAAAACTGTCGAACCGCGAAAAGTGTAATCATACAATACTTATCGGACTCATTCCTTTGTTTCGCGAAAAAGTCTCGACGCGCTGTACGAGCGAAAAAGTATTCCAACGCAGTTAGCAATACGTAAGACGTTACTTGCGCTGAAACTTCAAAGTGATATTCCCCTCGTGAGCCACTTCACCACATTCGACGAGCTGATTTCGGAGTTGTTGGCGGCCGGCGCAAAACTTGATGAGACTGACAAGTTCATGCGGCGGCGCAGCTGAACGAAGAATCGACGCCCGCGCCAGATGAGTTCTCAGGCTTCGCATTCATGACGGGCTACTACCAACAAGAGGACGAGCGATTGGAGAACAGGATAACGTTCCTGTTGGACTCTGGAGCGTCCAACCACATCATAAACAGGGAAGTTTTCTTCTACATCTGCTCAAACCTAACCACACCATGTATAGTCTAACCCGTAGTTTACGAGATTATCCCACACACTCGAAGTAGTTGTTGAAGTTATGAGTTAAACCAGAATTATTGCTGGATTACTATTTATTGATGTTACTAGGTATACAGTTGTATAAAGACTCGGCTAAGCTATAGTTAAATATCATACAACTACGAAGAAGGGATCAATTCAAGTTGTGAGCGACACAGGTGCTTTTCTGCCCCGAAAGTGCCGTACAACCTGCTGTCGGTGTCCAAAATGCAGCGAGCCAGCCTGAGCGTTGTTTTCGACCAACATGGAGCCCACATCACTGACTGAGGTGGTAAGAAGCTCATGAATGGTATGTGTTGAAACAATAGCCAGTAAAGCGACCATTGTATATTGTGCATTCAGATGTGTGCGCGCCTATCACTCCTCCAACAATTAATAACAAAAATTACTTTATATTGTTTGTCGATCAATTCACACACTATTGCGTAACTTACCTGATAAATAACTTATAAATCAGATGTGTTCGCTTGTTTCAAAGACTTTTTGCAAAGTGTGAAGCTAAATTCAATTCAAAATTAGTAAATCTCTACTGTGATAACGGTGGCGAGTATTTATCCACCGAGATAATAACGGTTCCACGAACGCCTCAACTCAATGGTGTTTCAGAACGTATGGTAAAAACGATAACTGAGAAAGCCCGCGCTATGATTCATGAGGCAAAGTTAGATAAAGTATTTTGGGGCGAAGCAGTTTTAACTGCAGTGCATTTAATAAATCTAACACCAACGAGGGCATTGAAACAATCTCAGACACCATATGAGTTATGGCATGGTAAAAGCCGGTTCTAAAATACCTAAGGGTCTATGTCCATAATAAAAGCAGTAAAGCAAAGTTTGACGACAAATCGTGAAAAGAAAAACTGGTGGGCTATTAACCAAACGGATATAAAGTTTGGAGTGTAGAATGCGAAAGGTTTGTGACTGTAATAAAAGTTATATTAAATGAGACAAATTTCCAACCAAGGAATCCAGGCCTAAGTTTAAGCCTGAAGAGAATGTTCAAAATTCTCATGACAAAACTGATAATAATGATGGTCTATCTAAATCAGTGTCAAAGTCTCAGTGTAGAAATAACTCTGATGCAGATCAGGTGAAATCTGACCACAGTCCCAACAAAATTCGTAAAAGACCCAAAAACGCAAAACAATGACATACCTATTAAAATCACAGATGAGAGTAAAAGCACAGATTAATAAAAAGGTAAAAGTAATTAATTGAGGAGGAGCGATAGAATCAGAGGTCGGTGTATGTTATGATCTTATGATGAAACTGATGATGAATATTTACCAGTGTGCTCAATCATTGATTTGTAAAGTACCTAGTTCATTTGAAAAGATAAAAACTAGAGATGATAGAATTCATTGGGATAGCGCAATAAAATATGAATTAAACTCCCTTAAGGAAAATAATACTTGGTCAATACAATACCAATTTTAAATGGATTTTCACTATCAAACATAACGAATATGAAAAACCTTTAAGATATAAAGCTCGACTTGTAGCTAGAGGTTTCAGTCAAGAATATCTCGTAGACTACAATGAAACATTTGCGCCTGTAGCTAGGATTGCTAGTTTTAGATTGATAATTACTTTTTGCAAATCAAAATAACTTACTGGTTCATCATTTGAATGTTAAAACTGCCTTTTTAAATGGTAAGTTAAAAGAAAAAAATCTACATGGAAATTCCTGAAGGGTAATTTATACAGGCAACAAAGTATGCAAGCTGGCTGCAAGATGTTGGTTTGAAGTCTTTGAGCAATCCCTAAAAGAGAAAGGTTTCAAAATTCGGATGTTGATAAGTGTAGTTAGATAAAGGAGAAATTCATAAAAACATTTATATAGTACTATACGTCGATGATTTAGTCGTTGCGTGTGCGATGTCCAAACAATGAATAATTTTAAAATGTATCTAATGAGCAAATTTAAAATAACTCATATGAATGAGATAAAATTATTTATAGGTATAAGAATAATTAGATAAAATGGTACATTAGATCAAAGTTAGTATATATAATCAATACTGTGTAAATATAATATGCAGGACTGCAATCCAGCAAGTACTCCTCTAGAAAGTAAACCTAATTATGAGGCTCTGAATTCAGATGTTAAATATGATGCGCCCTGTAAAATCCTTTTAGGCTGTTTGATGTATGTTATGCTATGTACTCGGCCAGATCTAAGTGCGAGTGTCAATATATTGAGCAGATACACAAATAAGAATAATAAGGAGTTGTGGCAATGTCTTAAAAGAATGCTTAGATACCTGAAGGGCACAATTGATTTAAAATTAGTGTATAAAAGAGGTAATTTTGAGAATGTACTGTGTGAGTATGCAGATTCCGATTGAGGTGGAGATAAAAGTGATAGACATAGTACAACAGGATATATATTTTAGTCTTTCCATAATTGTACAATAAAATGGTGTACAGAAAGTGTACAGAATGTGTAAGAAACAGTCCTCCGTTGCAGCTTCTTCGACAGAAGCGGAATATATGGCACTGTATGAGGCTGTAATGGAAGCTTCATGGTTAAAATCACTAATGTTAAGCAATAACATACAAATTGTAACACCCATTACCATTTTTGAAGCAATAACGGCTGTATCAGTGTTGCGAAGAATCCTACAAGCCACAAAAGGTCCAACATAACATAACATAACATAGCGTCACGCCTTTTCCCATACGGGGTGGCAGAGGCACCAAGGTCCAAGCATATAGAAATTAAATATTACTTGACCCGTGAAAAAGTAGAGAAAAATGTAATCAAATTAAATTACATACCAACAGGTGCACAACTGGCACATCTGATGACGAAGCCGCAACAATCAGTTTTCAAAAATTAAGAGTGGACATGGGTCTACAATAAATGTTTATTGTGTTACAAAACTTACAAATATGTACATTAACAAAATCATTGTTTAAAAATGATAATATTAAGTTAAATTATTATGACAATGATCTGACTAGGTTTTTCTGGGTTTTCCCTAGTCCTTGCAACGAATGTTGGATCATAACAATATATAATTACTCCCAGCAGTTACTTGGAAGGAAATATGTTCTGTGTAGGTATTGCAATATGTATACCTTAATTATAAAATGATTTCAAAATCATGATCAGTTTTTGAGGGGGCGTGTTGGATTATTCGATTGAGAATCGATTGTACAAAAACTAATCTGTGAAACCGCCACACTGTATTTAAAAAGTTAGTTCATAGCTGTGCTGTATAAAAGGCGTTGCAACCGCCCAGACCCTCCTTGTTTCTGGTGTGTTCTCAAGCTGATAGGACATAGTCGTATAGCCTTCCAAGTACGTAAATTCCCGCCAATATAAGGAATTCAGTTAAACTACTAAACCGTCGTTTCTCTAAATCTTAACTCTGCAAATAGGCTCATACCCAATATATGTTTCCCAGCACCGCACTGTGTCCAGTCCCGACTAGGCAGGCAAAAGGTGAACACGCCTCGTTTTGTATGTACCTAAACCAGTGCAAATAAATACGAATCAACTATATATATCAGTGCCTTCTTCATTTGATAGACTTGTGACCCTACAGTAAAACCCAGTGAATAGGTACAGCACATTAACACTACATATGTATGTTCCCCGATAGCGCCTAAACGGATGGACCGATTTGGAAAATTATTTTTTTGTTTGAAAAGGTTTACTTTCCCATTGGTCCCATTGACACCAGGTCAGGATCTGATGATGGGATCCTGGAGAAATCGAGGGCACTCTTCAAATATTATAGGCAGACCTATAGTGATTTTTGTGTTTTTCATAATAACTCGTGCAAATGCACATGGTAAGCATAATATTGTGATGCAGAACTGCTGATGAAGACCACATATGGCCACCAGACCTGCTCAATACTAGGTACAAATACAATGCGTGGCTGACGGGCAGGCAACGCATAGCCTAAACCGGTGGACCTGAGTTGCGGACTGAACTGCTAGAGCCATGAAACTTTGTACAGGGGTTCCTTAGTAGCGTGGGGTAGCACTGAGATGGGATTTGACAAAATTAAGTCCCCAAGGGGGGGGGGGGGGGATAAGGGGTTACAGTTTGTATTAAACTCAATCTAATCAAATAGGGTTTGTGGAAGTCGGTTTTTTCTAAAGTTTACTTTTTGTTTCAATTATCACTAGTCCGGTTGTCACTGATCCCTCCTATTTTACGAAAGATGTTCGTAATTAAGTGTCTCCTTATGTACGGTGTAGTGGCCGCACGTCTTGAAGATGTTATAGGAAGTTATGTTTAAGCTCTGGTAGCTATGATGGGTTCTTGTAGTTGTTGTAGTTAGTTAGAGAAAGATCACCAAAGTTCAGTAAAGCACTATATTGTCACTTAATAACATGAAATACAGATAAATTAGGCAAGTCTTTCTTGGTAGATGTTAACCCGATCAAGATCGTATCGCTACTACTTATTTTGTATAGGTAATATCGTCATGCTAAGTGCAACGCTAACAAATCAAAAGTAGGTCGTTATTAATTATGTCCAAACTGTACATCTTGGAAGCCCCAAGAAAAGATAAAAGTATGATAAGAAAGATTTGCCTTAACAATAAAATTAATCAAAATTAAAAACTAAATTGTCTGCACCGAGAATAAAGTCCCGCCGCGATGCATTCGCTCGAGGCGTCATCGGTCTCGGATTGCCCCGTGTTGGTTTTTGCTGATTCTGCAGTTCTGTGCTTATCGTTGATAGCTCGATTTGCTCGCGTCGCTCTCTGACTGCATTATGTTTTCTCGTACATTTTGGAAGGCAGCGAGTCTTCGCCACCCACACGATGCCGAAGATGATGAGGACGGTGACCATCGAGTAGCCAACCACGTAGTGGTGCAGATCATGTCTTGTTAAGTTGGCGGGCAGGCTACTTTCCTTTCTCTTCTGAAATTCAACCTGTTCTCTGAGTTTCTTCATGTCAGCATTTTCGCTCGTAAGTTGATAAGGCAACTTAGGATAGGTCAGGCTCACTATGTTGTTTACAGTAGAGTTTATTGTTGCTTCCGGTATGTTGTAGTTTATAGTTGCATTACTTTTGTATTTGTTGTGTGCGAAGATACTTAGATCATCGGACTGTAGCACACACCCCTGTGATATTGTTATGATAGCGGCGGATGTGAGCGTGTATGATGCGATTTCTTCGTTGCAGATAGTCCGTATAGTGCATGTCCCGCAGCATGTTGCCAGCCAGCTGTTCGGTAGGTGTAACTCGATCCACTCTGTCTTGCATGACGCCGGTTTAACGTCACAGGGCAAGGTCGTTGTGTGACCAAGTAACATTGCTTCGCACGGAGTTTTGTCAATGTTGTTATGAAGATTGTAGATCGGCACATTCTGTTGACAGATGTACTGGTCTTGATTGTGTACAGTACAGGAGCGTAAATTTTCATCAGTTATCGACATGTAGGTATTCTTTTTGAAGTCTGTTGCTAGGTATGGTGTTCTCGGCTGGATTATGACTATTTCAGCGCCCATCTTGATCGGCAGTGGAATGATCCGATATAGAGCGTAGTCCCCTTCCGCCACCAATGGTATCTGGATTTGAAACAGAAAATAATTAGTTGTGACCCTAGCTCTGACCTTCAAAAGCTTGTATAATTCCTTGATGCTCTTCGTGACATCAGTGTCGCCCGGGATGGACAGGGTCTTCGGTAGTTGTTCGTTTATGTTTTTCAGTTGTTCCATTAACTTAGTAGGTGTAATCAAATGAACGTCAATGTGTCCTTGGTACACGTCAGTGAGTGTGTTGAAAATTATTTCTTGTATTTTTTTCAAGTTGTTAATAAGCATGTAGGCTGACAGGGATGCCGAGCTGAAGTAGGTTGTCGCCATTACGACTTCTAATTCTTCTTTAATTGTTGCAAAGTTAATGTTGGTTTGATTGATAAAGCCGTCGATCATGTTGAACTGTTGTTGTATATTATTTTCATTTTTCTTGAGTAAGTCGTTTTGGAGTTCCACTATGGAGGTCTGATTTTTTATAAGTTGTAATAAGTATTTTTCGTTTTCTTGCACCGATTGAATATCATCTTGATATTTTTCCGCAAATCGCTGATCCAGCACCCCAAACAGGCTGTTTGCGACGTAGCCTACTCCGTCGATCAGTCCTCGTTTCTTCCTTCTCTCGCCTAGGTGGGCATGTGGAGACAGTAGCATAGTATTGTATGTTTTAAGTTCTTCGTTCTCGTAGTAAAGTTGATCCAGTGTCGTTTTGCAGTATCTTGGGTCCGTTTTTTGGCAGAAATTGTTAATGTCGTTGAGATATCCTTCCATTCGTCGAATTCCATCCCAGTAGTTAGTTAAGTTATAATACATGACTAATGTCCATTCATCGTGTGTAACTTGAAGCGCTCCTAGCTTATCGTAGTAAATCGGCCGCTCGGGTTCCACCTTGGTTATTTGTGTTTTTGTTGAAGTTGCGTACGTTCCAGTGATGAATGTAAACATTAATAGCATCGTCGTCAGAACAGAGAAAGCCGTGTAGACCTTTTGAACCTTTCTTTGTGTTTTAATGTTATTGCTGTTCGGGTCCACATGTTTTTCCTCGTACTTTGTTCTGTTTTCATTCTTTTCCGATTCGGTAGGCAATAATGATAGTTTTGTAACGGGTCTTTTGATCGTTCCAGTTTGAGTTTTTAAAGTTGTTACGCGTACATAGCCATCAGCGCCGGGGTGAACCTCCATCACACGTCCCATTGCCCATTTTGCGGGGGGGAGGTTGTCTTCCTTAACCAAGACAACGTCTCCTATCTTGATGTTTTTGTTAGGCTTATTCCACTTGCATCTAGTTTGAAGTTGATTTAGATAATCGTTTGACCAGTTTTTCCAAAATTGTTGTGCCATATGTTCAGTTAATTGCCAGCGGCGCCGTATGTCGATGCTCCTGATGTCCGTGTAATCTGATAACGGCGGTGTCAACGTTGCGCCACCGGTGAGGAAGTGCCCGGGTGTCAGGCAGTTGTAAAATTCCTCTGGATCTTCAGTTAAGGGGCACAGCGGCCTTGAGTTAAGGCATGCTTCGATTTTCGTTAGCAAAGTTAGGAACTCTTCATAGGTTAATTTCTGTTCCCCAAGAACTCGGCGAAGATGGTGTTTCATGGATTTGACCGCAGCCTCCCATAGTCCTCCGGCTGTCGGCCATGATGGTGCGTTAAACCGCCAAGTCACCTCCATTTTACTGATTTCGTTGAAGAATTTTTCAGTCATCATCTTCTTAAAGTCGACGAACTCTTGTCGAAGCACCCTTGAAGCTCCAATAAAGTTGGTTCCGCAGTCTGAATATACACAATTCGGCGTCCCGCGCCTAGCGCACATTCTCTGGAATGCGGCGAGGAATGTTTCCGTACTGAGATCGGATACAAGTTCAAGGTGTACAGCCTTCGTGGCCAAACACACAAAGACTGCGATGTAGCCCTTGGATGTTTTCACTCCTCTTCCCTTGTTTAGTTTGATGTCAATGCTGCCCGTAAAGTCCACGCCGGTGTGCGTAAATGGCTTCGATGGGGTGATGCGTTGCTTCGGTAAGTCTCCCATCAGTTGATAATTTTTATGAGGACCGAAGCGACGACAGCGAACACAGTTGTGCAAGATGGATTTGACGGCTCTATTGCCCCCGATTATCCAGTACCGCTGCCGTATGTATGTTAGTGTGAGCCGCGCTCCGCCATGCAATGTCGAATGATGCGCGTGCTCGATCATAAGTTTTGTAAATCTTCCGTTGCGTGAGAGAATTACAGGATTTTTCATGCCTCCTGGTAATATTGATTTGTTCAGTCGACCTCCCACACGCATAATGTTGTTCTCGTCCATGTAAGGGTTAAGTTTATTGATGTTGCTTTTTGAAGGTAAAGGTTTATTGTTCTGAAGTAGCTTGTATTCTACCTCAAATTCCTTTTCCTGCACGTATTTAATTATCAGTTCATTCGCTTTGGTCAATTCGTTTGTTGTTATGTGAGGTATTTGTTGAATTGCAGTAGATTGTGTTTTTGTGACGAAGCGCAAAATCCAGGCAATGACTCGGCGAACTCGGGTCAAATTACTGTTATTCACCAGTAATGTTTCTATAAAATGCTCGGGTTTTTTATTGATAGTTATTATGTTGCTGTTATGTTTCTCGCTTTCTTTGCTTTCTGTTAAGTTTGTATAGAGGCATTGTTGAGACGATGTTGATGTTTCTTGTAGGGTATATTCGGGGTCCTTTAGGAACTCTGGGCCCTGCCACCAAAGGCTAAAGTTGAGTAGTTTACTTGGTTGTAAACCTCTGGATGCACAATCAGCTGGGTTGAGCTCCGATTTCACGTATTGCCATGTGTTAGCTGGCAATATAAGTTTTATTTTATTGACTCTGTTTGCTACGTAGGTTTCCCACCGCGATGATTCACCTTGTATCCATGCTAGCACCACTTGTGAGTCGCACCACGCTCGTTTGATTATGTTGTAGCCGGCGAGAGCTGTTTGAACTTTTTTCATTACTTCCGCTAACAGGAGAGCGCCACATAGTTCCATTCTTGGTAGGCTTATTTTCTGTGATATTGGCGCCACACGAGTTCTTGCGATCAGTAGGGTTAAAACAAACTCTCCGTGTTCATTTAGGACTCGGCTGTAGACAACGCAGGAGTATGCTTTTTCACTTGCGTCGCTAAATCCCAATAGCTCGATGTTGTTATTTAATCCGGCAATCCATCTGGGAATTCGCATTTCCGGAATGATTGGTATTTCACCTTTCAGTTTAAGCCATTCTGTTTTAACCTCCATTGGTAGCTCTTCATCCCATCTCAGATTACTTATCCATAGTTTTTGAAAGATAAGCTTGGCAGTTAGTGTAACGGGAGATAGCCAGCCCAACGGGTCATAAAGTTTGGAAATCTCTGATAGGAGTGTTCGTTTTGTTAGTTTTGAGGTTTGTTGGAGTGGCCAGTTAAACTTGAATGTGTCCGCTTCCGGGTTCCAGGTTAGACCAAGGGTTTTCTGTGATTCTTCGTATTTAAAATCAAAGTTGTTTTTTGTCGAAATTTGCTCTTCAGTTAGTTCCTCTAGCAGAGCAGGGTGATTTCCGCTCCACTTTCTTAGGTTCATGCCGCCTCTTTGTAGCAACATGATGAGTGATTTTTGTAGCTTTTTAGCTTCTTCCAGAGACGAATGACCGCTGATCAGGTCGTCCATGTAGAACTCTTGAGTCAAGGTCACTGCTGCACCTGGATATGGTACCTTGTCTCCATCATCACTAGCCAATTGTTTTAAAGTTCTCATCGCCAGCCATGGAGCACACTTAGTACCGTAAGTTAAAGTTTGTAATTTGTATTCTTGC
This sequence comes from Argyresthia albistria, assembly GCA_963457715.1. Lineage (NCBI taxonomy): Eukaryota > Metazoa > Arthropoda > Insecta > Lepidoptera > Argyresthiidae > Argyresthia > Argyresthia albistria. The sequence continues at coordinate 22,649 of CAUOQF010000362.1, read as the reverse complement.
ATGTTTTCTGTTGGTGAGGCTCTCCAGATGATTCTCGTCAGGTCTCGTTGTTCTTCCTGAATCCAGAGGCAACGGTACATTTTTTCAATGTCCGCTGTGAAGGCATAGCGGTAAGTTCTCCACTTCAAAATCAATGCTTGAATGTCTTTTTGTAGGTTCGGACCCTTCTCTAGCAGGCTGTTGAGGCTGTAGCCGCTAGATGTCTTCTGAGATGCGTTAAACACTGTTCGAAGTTTGGTTGTAGTTGAACTTTCTCTCAAAACTCCATGATGTGGGAGAAAACACTGAAGAGCTGATGTTGTGGTCTGTGATGGCGCCATGTGACCTAAATCTTCGTATTCTTTCATGAAATCTCGATACATGGTCGCTAGTTGTTGTTTTCTCTCCAGTCTCTTTTCAAGTTGAAGAAATTGCGAGATGGCTATGTTTTTTGAATTGCCAAGTTTTCTCTCAAAATCCGAACATAAGGGCATCTGAACAATGTATTGTCCTTGAGAATTACGCTGAACAGTCTTCTTGTAAAACTCTTCACATTGCTCTTCCTTTGGCGTATCCGGTTGCTGCTGGGAGATGTCTTCGGTTTCCCAAAAGCGTGTTAGTTCTTGTAGGTCAATCAAAGTTACATTACAGCAGTATGATTTAGTTATGCTGCCACATAATATCCACCCCAACTGCGTTTGTTGTGCAATAGGGGCTGATTGATTGCTTTTCAGTAAGCCGTCCAGAATTATTTCAGCGTACACTCCTGCCCCAAGTAAGAAATCTATGTTTTGAGAGCTGTTATACTCCGGATCGGCGAGTTTTAAGTTGCTTAAATGAGGCCAGTTAGCCTTGGGGAATGACACGTTCGGTAAGTTGTTAGTTACTTTTTTCATAATCAGCGCTTGAGTTTCAAACGTGTAATCCGAGTTAATTGATTTACAGTTTATTTGAAGACTTCCTTTGCATTCCCCTGAAGATGATCCAATTCCATTGACGCTAGCATTAAATTTCTTTCGGGGTAGTTTTAGAAGATGGGCCGCCCTTTCCGAGATCAGGTTTACTTGTGCTCCTTGATCCAGAAGTCCGCGAAGATTTTGGTAAGTTCCGTCAACAGATTTAATATTCAATTGAACTGTTGTTAATAAAATCTCTTTATCGTTAGTTGGTGCGTGAATTGAAGTATTTGCTTGACCCGAATTGGAAGATTGTTGAGTTGAGATGTTTATGTTTGCAGTTGTTTTCTTTGCGTAATGAAGCATCGTATGATGTTTCAAATTGCACTCTTTGCATGTTTTCGCTGATTTGCAAGCGTCCGAGCCGTGGCTAAAAAGACAGTTTTTGCATAAACGAAGTTTCGCAATTGTGCCGTTTCTTTTCGCTGTATCCATGTCGACGAACTTCGGACATTGCATCAAAACATGATTTTCGTTGCATAAAGGACATTGTCCATAAGTTGTATGATAGATTTTGTTAAATGTTGGTTTGTAGTCAAAATGTTTTTTTTCTTGAGTTTGTTTATTCGACGGAGTGGAAAAGGGCTTCGTTGAGTTTTCTTTTCTTGTGCTTTTCTTTGCTTCAAAGGCGAGAAATGCTCCCTCCAAATATTTTAAAAATTCTTCCAGTTTCGGAATCGCTCGTTGATCATCCCGAGTCTTCACATAGTCCTCATAGGAAGTTGCGTCCAGTTTTTGCGACATCAAATACACAATGATGGGGTCCCATGTTTGTACGTCTAGGCCGATATTCACGAAACCGTTGACAGCTTCGTTTATGACGTCATGCATCTTCTTTAAGTTGAACGCGTCGCGTTGTTGTATGTTGGGCAAATGCATTATGGTGTTCATGAAGGTCACAAATTGCAGATGACGATTGTCGTATCTTTGCACTAAAAGTGCCCAGCATGAATCGTAGTTATCCGCGCTGATCGATAGGTGTTGAACAATCCTCTCAGCTTCACCATGAAGTTTCGTCTTTAAATGCTGCATCTTTTGCGCCTTGTTTATAGTGGGGTTGTTGTGGATTGTTTCCGTAAATAGATCTTTAAAAGAAATCCACTGTCTGTAGTCTCCTTTAAATTCCGGTATGTCGACTCGCGGCGCAGAGTGCTGATAGTGCATTGTTGAATGTAGTTTGTTTTTTAGTTGTTTGCGTAATTGTTCATAATCCTGTTCGCCTTTCAGGAAAAGAGAGTTGTATGCCTCACACTGGATCCCCGCCAGACTTGCCTCAATCTCACAGTGCAGTTTGTCGACAGGTTCCCATTTCGACTTTAAGATGGCTAAACAATCTTCCAGTTCCCATTTTTCAGTGATGGACTGAAAATCGATTTTCGCCATGGCGCGATCAAGCGCTTTGATGTTAATTTCTTGCTTGAACATAAGTAAGTTGATGTTGTTTTCATTAGCCTCTGGGATCCCCGCCAAATCAAAGTTGATGTTGTCGTCGATAGGGGTTGGTTTTAACCCTTGAAGAGCTTGCAGTCTCTTCAAAATGTCATCTTTCGTTTTTTCATACATTTTCTTAGTCATAGCATAGACGTCATCGGTAAAGTACTTGATGTTCTTTTCAGGAACCGTGGCCTCAATTGTTCCATGCCTTTCTTCAAACTCCTGCCAGTAGTCGTCGAATTTGGAGAGCGTATTCGATAAGTAGTCCTTAGTCTTTCTCGATGAGCCGTCCTTGCCATAATTAATGCATCCTTGTTTGATTTTGTTAAAAAGTTCTAGTTGTAAAGTTAGATGTTCCATGATGTTCCTCAAGTTTGAACGCTCAGGGATTCGGCGAAGTTTAGTTGTCCTCCTTTCCCGTCCTGCAGTTCACAGTAACGCGAAAAGGTAAGGTTGTTATTGTTTGTTCACTTTCACGTCCTGCGGTTCACAGTAACGCGAAAAGGTAAAGTTGTTGTTGATTGAAGTAAGTAGTTTCAGTTCAGAGCTCGCTGGATGATGGATGCAAGTGATCACGGCCGTGAATCTCAATCCCCTCCGTCCCTGTACCGATGTTTACGACTTCTCAATTCAATTCGGTGATTCCGCTGGTGGAGGCCGAAAGAACCGATCCGTTATCAGTGAGGAATAGAAGGAACAAAGTCACTTAGTTTGTGGCACTTGCTTCTTGATGCTCGAAGGACCATAAAGATGTACGGTGTAGTGGCCGCACGTCTTGAAGATGTTATAGGAAGTTATGTTTAAGCTCTGGTAGCTATGATGGGTTCTTGTAGTTGTTGTAGTTAGTTAGAGAAAGATCACCAAAGTTCAGTAAAGCACTATATTGTCACTTAATAACATGAAATACAGATAAATTAGGCAAGTCTTTCTTGGTAGATGTTAACCCGATCAAGATCGTATCGCTACTACTTATTTTGTATAGGTAATATCGTCATGCTAAGTGCAACGCTAACAAATCAAAAGTAGGTCGTTATTAATTATGTCCAAACTGTACACCTTAGTTTTGTAAGTAGAACTTGTGTTCTACTTACAAAACTAACATTCTATAATATAATCTTTTTTCCTCTCGGAGGGTACTAGAACTACACGTATTACATGCTCGCTTGAGTTAAATTAATTAAATAATTGAGTTAATACAGTTAAAATAGACTACACTATTGCATTTTATATTCAATAATATTGAAACATCAAATATACCTGAGTTTCATCTCCAAGCATCGCTGATACACTGTGAAACTGGGTCACTATAACGGTCACTAGTCAATCACTACACCAGGGCGCCTGGGATTCAAGATCACTTCCACTCATCACGTCACCAGGTACGAGATTCATTGTTACACTGTATTGTTGTGGAATTATATCGACCGGCATCAGTAGCAGAAATGCAGTGCTCTAAGTGTCAATCGCCTATCTACGACAACGAAGGCATCACTTGTTCGACGTGCAAGTTGCGGTTTCACTTTAACTGTGCAGCTATCCCTGAGAACATCTTTAGAAAGATGAGGGCCATAAAAAAGAATAGCTGGGTCGGAAAGTGTTGCAGCGAGACGGGGCCCAAAGCGACTGCGGGTGACACACAGGCGGCGGCGGCGGCGGCGCAAGCGAGTACTGGGGCCGGTCTAGCCCAAGGTCAAGTGATAGGCAAATCAACTGATATCGACAGCGGCGCGCAGCTTGTGGCATCAGCGGCAGATCCACTCAACTTAGACTGTCACTCCTCTGCCACTATCATAAACACCTCCCCTACTGCATCGAGCACCGCGACTGTTGACCCCGCACCCACACCTACGTATGATATAATGCTAAATCAGATGCACCTACTCGTCGAAAAGGCGTTAAGCGATTTCTCACAGAAACAGGCGGAATCACTTGATAAATTCAAATATGATTTATTAGACCAACTCAAGAGTCACCGCACAGTCATTGAGAGTAAAGTGGACAGGTCTATGCAGCTCATGTCAAATTTAACGGACAACGTCGACACACTGGCTAATAAAGTCCAAGGCTTGGCCGAATCAGCTGACTTCACATCCGACCGAGTCGATAAACTTGAAGCCCGAATCTCCAAACTCGAGGGTATGCTGAGCGACGTGGAAAAAGTGAAGTGCGACGTCACCGAAATTACCTGCTCGACGACCGACCTCAAATCCACCATAAATCGGCTAGAACAAAGGAGCCGGATCAACAATTTGGAGATTTTCGGTGTTCCAGAGCGCAAGTCCGAGATCACTTCAAACATCGTCGTGTCAATCGCAAGGGCTGTTGGCTTAGACCTTAGGGTGGAGGATGTGGGTTCAGCAGTCCGTATTGCTACGCGCAACAACAGTGGCCTTCCTAGGCCAATAATTGCCAGGCTGCATTCGACTCTCAAAAAAGATGAGATTATCAGTGCAGTACGTAAGCAGCGTGGCATCACCACCAACGACATCGGGTTTTCAGGGGAAAGTCGGAAGATCAATGTCAATGAACACCTGACCGCTGAGAACAAGAACTTGCTGAAACAAGCTAAAGCGAAAGGCAAAGAAATGGGGTTTCGTTACACATGGACACGCAATGCGAAGATATTTTTGCGCCAAAACGACAACTACCCGGCAATACGCATCGACAACCTTTCCCAACTGTCACTTATAAGACCTTCACACGAAGCACCACAACCTCAGAACCCAACGGCATCGACTTCTTCATCTACAGTCATATAACTTTACAACCTGAGCGTTTTATTTTTCTCATATATTTATTCTCATCTCTCAATATCTGTGCTTCTAAATTACATGTAAATGTAACTACATATACACCATTCACATATTCACATCAACAACACACACAAGTTCCTATGTTCTCATGCGTCGCATTTTACGACCTATCTTCGTACTATTTCATTATATTATACATTCTATACTTACATTGTTGCCTAATAGGCAAGCAGTTTATATCTCCGAATGTATCTCACGATAAAAAGGCCTAAAAATATATTTTCAGAATTCTCGCGGTATTAGGGGTAAGACTTCGGCTTTCGTACAGGGCTTACTTAGGAACAATTACGATGTGGTCGGCATCTGCGAAACTAACCTGATTGATGGAGTGTTTGATTCTGAGGTGAGCGAGCCTCGATACGATGTACACCGCGTTGACCGCTGCCCGTCGGCCCGGTCACGTCAGCGGGGAGGCGGGGGGCGTCCGGCGAGCTACACGGGCGGAGGGGTAATGCTACTCACTCGGCGCGAGCTCGCCGCCGCCCGCGTGCGGCCGTCACCCGATGTTGCACACGCGTCCGCTCAGCTGGAGATTGTTCACGTCGTGGTGGCCGCGTCGTCTGTTCGTGCTAATAAAGATCTCCATATTATCTGTACCTATTTACCAGGATCCGGCAATAACCATGACGGACTTCTTGACAATCTTTCTACATACATACGCCATTGTTGCCCGGATAATCACTATCTGTTACTAGGTGATTTTAACTTACCGGACGTATCATGGAGACCGCGTACTTGTGGATTCGGATTGACCCCATATGGTATTATAAAAGAAAGTCAACAGCGGTTTGTTGACGATATTTGTTTGTCCGGCTTGACCCAATATAGTAACGTACTAAATGCAAATAATAGGCTTTTAGATCTAATTTTCAGTAACAGTGATGCGACTGTAGCGCGTGCGGCCGACCCACTTACTCGCGAGGATATGCCTCATCACCCAGCCCTTGATATCGAACTACCCAACCTAAACATAAAATTATTACCCTCCCGACCGATTAAAATGTTCAGGTTTAATAAGGCTGATTACCCAACGATTTGCAATGAACTCGCCACTAAAGACTGGTCTTCAATTCTAAGCAAATGTTCATTTGTTGAAGCTATGGATACTTTTTACAATATATTGAATTCACTTATAGAAAAACATGTTCCGTATACTTTTGGAAATCCTGAGGGCTATCCGGTCTGGTACTCCAAATCGCTTATTAATATAATTTCAGAAAAAGATAAATTTCATAACAAATGGAAAAGATTTGGTAACCCTCTCGATTACGACACCTTTTCATTACTTAGGAAGCGGCATAAGAAGCTCCAACGACAGTGCTGGAATAATTACCTTATCAAAACCAACGAGGCTATAGTCCGCAACCCCAAACAGTTCTGGCGGTTCGCAAAGGATATGCGCCGTGATCACGGTCTTCCGGCACAGATCTCGTATGGCGGAAGAACTGCTAATAGTGGCAAGGAGACTTGCGAGATCTTCCTAGAATATTTTTTGTCTGTATATGTCGACTCCAATAATCACTCTTTACCAGCTTCTGTCACCAATAATGATCTGAGCTGTGTAGGTTCTATTGAATTAACATCTAATATTGTACTGAAATACCTTAAGGGCATCGACACGAATAAGGGTGCAGGATACGACCGGATCCCGCCAATTTTCATTAGAAATTGTGCCGATCAACTCGCCGTTCCCTTGTGTTTGCTGTTCCGGAGATCACTGGACGAGACTTGTTTCCCCACACACTGGAAAATGGCTTATATTGTGCCAATACACAAAGGTGGTCCAAAAACCAAAGCAGAACAATACCGCCCGGTCTCAATACTACCCGTTTTTAGTAAACTGCTGGAACTTATTGTTCATGACCAGGTATATCCCATTTTAGCGCGAAGTATCCCTCCTGCTCAACATGGCTTTATGCGTAAAAGATCCACCACATCTAATCTTAGTGAATTCGTGGGATCAGTAGCCTGTCATATGGATAAGGGTTGCCAGGTTGATACCATATATACCGACTATTCCAAATGTTTTGATCGCCTGAGGCATGACGTTATACTTCTCAAGCTCGAACAGATCGGTGTACATGGAGATCTGCTCCGTTGGTTCGACTCTTACCTCCGCAACCGTAGTCAAGCTGTCCGAATCGGCTGCCATCAATCGCGCTTTGCTCCAATCCCCTCGGGCGTTCCCCAGGGATCCCATCTGGGGCCACTTTTATTTAATGTCTGCCTGTACGATATGGAATCATGTTTCAAATCCGCCAGTTGCCTAATGTATGCCGATGACACCAAGATATTTATGCCCATAACTAACATATCAGACTGTCACCGATTGCAGGAGGACCTGAACCGTCTTTGCGCATACTGTCGACTCAATAGCCTAGACCTAAATCCCAAGAAGTGTCAGTACATCACGTTTACTAGGAAAACATCTCATATTGAACACCAATATATCTTAAATGACCATCCCATTGAACGTGTCTCTGAGATTAGAGATCTTGGGGTCATAATGGACTCAAAACTCTCATTTGTACCTCATTACGAACATATTGTTGCTAAAGCCTTTAAGATGCTTGGTTTTATAAATCGTGTGACGAAGCCGCTGCGTTCACCAATCGCTTTTAAACTACTATATTTCGCATATGTTCGCAGCGTGCTGGAATATTCGTCGCCGGTATGGTCACCATACTACCAGGCGCATAAGATGAGAATAGAATCGGTTCAAAAAGCATTCATAAGGCAACTGCAGTTTAGATGTGACGGGTCATCAGTGGACTACGACTTGGGTCTCTCTCGTAACTCCATGGCGTCCTTGGATAGCAGGAGGATGCTGGCGGATCAGAAACTTCTCCACGATGTCATCAACAGCAGAGTGGATAGTGAGTGGCTGGTGAGGTCAGTGCTGCTGCGCGTCGCCCCGGCGCGCTCGCGCCGCCACACTCCGGCGGTGCTCGGGCACGAGCGCGCGCGCACCATCTATGCCTCCAACTCACCAATCAATAGAAGCATTGATATGTACGAGGAGCAGTTTGCGGAGGCCGATGTCTTTCACCTAAACCGTACTCAGTTTATATCGCAAATTGGTACGAAGATTTGTCAATTTGATAAATAAATCAAATAATTCATCTATTTTTTTTATTTATTTTTTAAATCTATTGTCAAGCAGCAAGGTCTGCTCAATTTAAAGGAACTCACACACGCATACACCCACGTACACACACTCGCACACACATACACCCTCATGTACACACAGACACTACCTTTTTCTTTTTCTTTGTATGTTTTTTTTTCTGTTCTGCATTGTATGTAATTAGGTAAATTCAATATTCTTTATGTTTTTTTTAATGTCTTTAAATAGGTACCCATTCAAAATTTCTTATGGATGTGTTTCGTAATTGGCACTACCTGTTTATATTATTGTTATTTTTATTGTTTTAATTCATGCTGTGAAACATCAAGAAATCAAAATAAATAAATAAATAATTGTGTAAACCATTTTATCTGTCTATCTGTCTGTCAAACTTACCTGGCTATGGTCTGTAAGGCGGCGGCATTTTTCGCCGCACTGGGGTTCGGCCGCGCGAGCCGACGCAAAGCTGCTCGCGCGCTTGACCTGCAATCGTATGAGTAGGTACATAACTTTTCATTACGCCTTTTACTACCCAGGGTGGCAGAAGAACTTATTTACGACCACGGTGTGTGGCGGATCCTTAAGGTAGCAGATTAAGGGCAAGTTTTACCAACAAAGAGTAACTTTTTACTCGAGAGTATCTTCTATTTTTTCTAAGAATAACCTCATTTTGAACTGTCATTGTCATATAAATTATCACCGGCATAGTTATTCTCGCATAACATTTTGTTGGTAAAATCCACCATAAGAAAAGCATAAGTACCTGTTCTCTTTTATCCCCCTTTCTGCACCTGTAGATATGCACCACTCTTCGGCCTGAGAAAACAAAAATCACAAATCACTTATAGGTCTCTGTGATTTTATCTTATCATCATTTCGGTACTTTATTTGTTATTGTTATTAGCTGTTGGATTTTAGAAATTACTTATTTAGTGAAAATGTTACACTAAGTAGGAGTAGGTTCAGTAGGTACACGGAAAGGTATACGGTTTTTACCCGACAACCAGCGAAGTTGTTTAGCTCTGTCTCGTAGTTACTCCCGGATGAAGTTTTTACTCCCGAAGTGACTTTATTAAGGGGGATAAATGACAGATTTTTTACGTTACGCGCATTACCATTCTGCGGGGCTCAATTATACCATACCATTACCCTTTCCTAATGGTCTGCTGGCATAAGACTCGTGTTAGAGAACATTTCGCCTTTGTACAAAATTTGTACAAAGGCGAAATGTTCTCTAATTTAATGTCTATCTATTATAAGTTTTCTTTATGTCCTTCTTGTGTAGTACCACAGAATCACTAATAGTACTACGTACAGAAGGTTCACTCCCGAACAAAAGTCAAGTTTAGGTGTGAAAAAATATTTGTCTATGCTACTGCATATGCTCGCATGCGAAATTGAAACTTATCGTATGACACGAGCGTTTATATTCCATTAGACACCGCTGACACGATGCCGATCACGCAGGGTTGCGAATCGCACTCAGTTGTTTTCGGCGTCATTGTTTCCACGCGGCTAGCGCGCGCACCGAGAGCCGAGCGACAACCATGTGACAAAGACCGACTGGCGCGTACAGCCGGCCGTAGATACCTACTCAGCGATGTACACAAGTACCTATTTGTCTTGCTATGTAAGAATGTTTTTGAGCTATTGCAACCTACCCAAATGTTCCTATAAGTTATTGTTATCTTCTTGTTCTTGTGTGAAAATAAATTTCCCGAGTTTTTACCCGAGAGGGATTACCCGTTAAACCGACGGCGGGTGCGAAAAATATCCACAGCAAAGCCTCCATGCCACAATTCTGTGACTAAAACCACTGTATAACAGTTATATTCTGCTTCTGCTTAGACTCTCCTACATTATTTGAACTTATTGAACTTTCATGTATTTGTTTGTAATCTAATTCAAATAAATAAGAAATAAGAATAAGATGTAAAACCCCCCTGGTAGTACCAACAATGAAGTAATTACGACTGACATACCGGTATGACGAGTGTGACTGGCCTACACTTGCTGTTGTTGGCGCATTTCTTCTTGACCGGCGGTATAGCGGACGCGACCCGCAAGCCCGCGACCAGCTGCCAAAGACCCGCGTCCAACGTGACGAGACGTGACACAGCGGTGTCCCACTCCCTGGTGGAAATACAGAGATATTGGAAGGGGTATTCTAAATGCAAGCGTCGGCGTCCTGTAAGCACCCTCACAACGTCAATATGACGATAGAAATCTTGTGACCACTAAACCACGCTATAACTAATGAAATTACGCTGTAACTAATGAAACCACACTATAACTGATTAAATCACGCTGTAACTAATAAAACCACGCTATAACTAATGAAACCACGCTATTACTAATGAAATCACGCTATAACAAATGAAACTACACTATAACTGATTAAATCACGCTGTAACTATTAAAACAACGCTATAACTTATGAAACCACGCTACAACTAATGAAATCACGCTATAACAAATGAAAGCACGCTATAACTAACGAAGCCACGGTATAACTAATGAAATCACGCTATAACTAATGAAATCACGCCATAACAAATGAAACCACACTATAACTGATTAAATCACGCTGTAACTATTAAAACCATGCTATAACTTATGAAACCACGCTATAACTAATGAAATCACGCTATAACAAATGAAAGCACGCTATAACTAACGAAGCCACGGTATAACTAATGAAATCACGCTATAAGTAATGAAAACACGCTTACTTCGCAATGGATTCCATTTCTCTCAAATGTCTGTCGACGGCAGAAATCAGGGCACGCGGGTTCTTTAGATCCATTTCTTCAATCGGCGACTTTATAGTGATACGATGACTACGTCTGGAAAAATATAATAATTGGAAAAAAAGTAAAACTTAAAAAAAAAAAACGACTTCCACGAACCCTTGTTTGATAAGATCCTGGAGAAATCGAGGGAACTCTTCAAATATTATAGGCAGACCTATAGTGATTTTTGTGTTTTTAGTAATAACTCGTGCATTTACTCACGGTAAGCATAATATTGTGATGCGGAACTGCTGATGAAGACCACATATGGCCACCAGATCTGCTCAATACTAGGTACAAATACAATGCGTGGCTGACGGGCAGGCAACGCATAGCCTAAGCCGGTGCACCTAGAGCCATGAAACTTTGTACAGAGGTTCCTTAGTAGCGTGGGGTAGCACTGAGATGGGATTTGTATCAAACTCAATCTAATCAAACAGGATTTGTGGAAGTCGGTTTTTTCTTAAGTTTACTTTTGTTTCAAATTATACTTCGTAAACAAACCTCTGCGCTTTTTTCTGGTATCTGGTCAGCATTTCCACGGTCTTTTGGAAGGGTGTCCTGGGGGGGTCGGGGGGCGGCGCGGCATCAGGGAACATCACCAGCTCGTCATCATCAGGGGTCGACGCCGGCTGGAGGCGCTCCAACTCCGCTTTGCAGGCCGCTTCGAATAACTTGTGATAGAGATTAGACTGTTTTAGTTAAATCGAATAGGTAGTTACAAAGAGTTTGACTGACTCGCTGACTCTCTAACTCACCAACTAAATGACTCACTGAATCACTGATTTTAAAAATATGGTGAGAATGATTCACTGATTCATTACCTCCAATTATGATTGAAACTCAAAACTGTAAACTTGTAAGTTAGGTAGAGGATACGTCTTTGGCTAAGCGACAGGGTAATATGTAGATACATGACTTTGCACAAGCGATGCCGCGGGCAACTGTTAGTCACTAGTTGCCAGTGTAAGAAGAGAATTTGAGGTGTGTTGAATAGTTAATAGAAGGAGATGATAAAGAGAAGTTTCCTTACACGTATGTTTACAGATTCAACCTCGTGTGGTAACGCGCGTACGCAGTCGCCTGCCTCCAACCATACGTGGTACTTCTTTAGTTTACTGCAAATCAAAAGGAGACTTTAGTATAGAGGTCAAAAAGAATATTGTATATTTTGGCAAAGCACGAGTTTTGCCGGTGAAAGCGCACATTGAAAGTCTCATAAATCTGAGGTCACATTGACAAACTTGTTTGTGAAATAAAAATATGGTCAGTTTCTAGTTTTCCCCGCCAAATATCTCTAAAACAATAGTTTAGGACACTATTCTAAATTAGGTACTTACAGTTTTTGGGTGAAGCCAGACGAGCGTAATTTTGTGAGTCGTGAGTCGCAGAATACCTTCCACTCCGAACAGTAAACAGGTCAATCCCACGACACAGGATTTTCCTAGTATGGGAACCATGGAGACATCAAAATTAGAATTGTAAAACCCCTAATACCATTTTCTGTACCTACCCCTAAGTGAAACGTTTTATTAAATAAATAATTTCTATTTTCTATTTCTATTTCTAGAATTTCGGTCGCGTAAATCGGTTTCATAATAAAAGACAACTCATTTTGCGACGCCCGTGTGAACGAGACAGGAGTTTTGTATGATACCGAATGCAGCAGAAATTACGCGACCGAAATTCTGCAACTCACGACTCACAAAATTACGCTCGTCTGGCTTCACCCTTTACATGCAATAGTCAAGCCTATCGATTTATAAAAGTTTCAATGTGTACCGCACTAATAAAAGGAGGTATCCAAAGAAAACATATCAAATTATCTCAAATGAGCTATACTAACACTTCCGCGTTATTATGGTACGCCAACAGATCCAGCACATCTTGTAGCCTCCTCCCGAGAGCCGCATCATCCTCGACGCTCACAACCGGGTTGTCCGACTGATCGTCCGACGAGTCGCTCGACTCATCCGGTTCCCCGGTCAAATCCGACAGCGTCAGTGAGGGCAGTAGATCTGTCTCGCGATCGGTTGATTGTTCAGTCTTTTGTTTGTGTTTGGAGTCTTTTGGAATGGGATTTCCGTCGGGCTGAATCTGGAAGTTGGGAGAGTTATTGCGATTGTATATTTTGGTAGAATCAATACAACTCTTGCAACAAGAATTTACTCAAACAAAGCTAGTAATGTGCTCATTACTTTTACAAACCTTCTTTGAGCAAAATCGTCGTTGCCGCGCTCTTGGAGGAGCCAGACAAGGTGTCCTGCAATTACCATACAGTCGTGCTGTAGCGACCGGCAATTACCATTACAGTCGTGCTGTAGCGACCGGCAATTACCTACCTATCGAAATCAATGATTGTCGAGCTTTGTTTAAAAAATGGTAACAAAAAAGGTAGTAGTGCAAAACGGTTTTATTCAATCCCCCCGTTCCGAGTCACGCCAAAATCGATTACAGCGTCTACGAAGCCGTTCCGAGTCAGTTTTGGCGATACAAAACGATGGCATTGTAGACGTTGCAATCGATTATGGCGCTGACGGCGATGTCACGGAACTCGACTAGAATTTGGATCCGTGTGACGACAGGGAGCCAAAAGAAAACAAATGAGCGGGATTTATTTTTGCAATTTTCTTTCCGTGTTCCAAATACGGAAAACAAAGATCACAGATGTAGGCAAACGGATAACGAGATCGAGGTGGAGATGAGCGGGACACTTGGCTAGACGGGACGACGGACGGTAGACCAAAGCAGTCACGGAGTGGTGGCCACGGGGAGCGACAAGGCCAGTGGGCAGACCACCAGCCCGATGGTCCGACGATATTGTCAAGTCGTCGGGATCCCACTAATGATAACTTTTGAACAGCATCTCAGAAGGCGACAATAATCCCCGGTTTCCTAGGCTCTGATAAAAACAGGTTGGTAAAATCAGTTTTGGCCAAATCCGTTATTTTGAATGAAATTATTTTGAAATAGCGATACGTGATTGGCTGAGGCTGGTTTAACTAATTTAATAACTTAAACAGCGCCCAGTAAACCGGGCATTATTGTCGGTTTCTGAGATGCTGTTGAAAAGTTACGGCGTAAGTCTTTATAGGCTTAAATCATCATCATGCCATGATAATTCTTCCGTTACCTGATCGTGCCTCTCCTTCACTCTCTCGGCCTCGGCTCGGTGGTGCGCTATCCCCTCCAGGACACGTCGCTTGAGTTGCGCAAGAGTCCGCGCCTTGTAGATGCCGCTGAACAGCAACGGTCCGACAGGGGGCGTTGTCTCGCGACTGGGAGAAAACAGAAAGAATATGCAAACATGCAGCTTTCATCTTTTGGCGTGCGATGACAGGTGGGACTAACGCTTGATGACCAATGACAGTTTTTATGACAGGTCCGTTGCATAAGGTTGCGTAGAAGCGGCGCCCCCGTAGACGTCACTCACACGCCAAAATAGCATTGAAAAACTGTAGCAATATATTGTCACGCCATGTTACACACAGAGTCGCTAAGGTATCAGTATTCCTTTTTACGTGACAAGAGGCTAGCTCATTGCCGCTGCTCTGGTGATATATTTTACTAGCCCATCAGCCTTATGAATATGTTTACGGCACTGGAAACTAGTCCTTTAAGGCGTAGTTGGAAGCACAGAGTAAGTAAGAAAATAGTTTCGTTCATCTAAAAGTTCACAGGCTTGTATTGTACTTGGGTGTTGGTGGTTGTATTATACCACAGGGTGCTCATTCCATACAAATTGAATTAGTACCCCTTCGTAAAAAAGAGATGACGTGAGGAGTAAGATTTGTACTTTAAACGCCATGGTTTCAGTTAACATACCTACTTCTAGGTGGCGCTAATCTTAGAATAAATCCTATATATCTTAGCGCCATCTCGTGGTACCTATTTGCAATTTTCGATGGTGCTGCACCAAGCGATAATGGCCTCGAACTAAAGAAGCTTCCGTAGCATCTCAGTTTACGCCGGTGTCATATTTTGTTCTAGGTGGTCTATCTGTATTAGTATAATATTATAGTATCTGTGATTATACTCACGGGTCGTTTGGTGGCCTCTGCAGGTACAGACAGAAGAACATGCGCCACAGCGTCAGATGCCCCGGCGAGGTAAGTGGCGCCGCCAACAACGCCGCGGCGACGCGGTGAATCACCAGCTCTTCGGACGTCAAGCTTGTGTTGAGAGACTGTGGGAGGAAATGGTATGACGTTGCGATTCAAAAGAAAAGAGCATTTAGTGGCTGTGCGGCCGAAGTAACGACCGAAAGCCAGATTGGATCCCGTTTTGAAAGTGTGTGATTGATTACGAATAATATAGTATATTTGACCAAGTTGTTTCGAATTGAACGCCTATTCAGTACCAGGATATCGAACACGTTGAGGAGACGTTCTGTTTAGGCATGGGAATCAAAATAAGTTTAGCTTCGTGGCTCCCGCACTAGGCACAGCCTGTATCGCGGGAACCTTATATACTGTTTATAATGTTTGGTATACATGATGGTAGCAGGTTAAAAACATTAGGTTCAATATAAAATAGCTGTTTCTAATTTTGCGTTAATTCATTTACACCTTGTATAAACCGCATATCTCTGTCTCTCACTTTACCGCGACAAAACTCTTGTGCAAAATAAAATAAAATAAAATAAAATAAAAATAGTCATGTTGAGCCTGCTGGTCACCTTGAGCGCGTTGTCAACGTGTATCCTCTCCCTCCGTGCGCGCGCCGCGTGCAGAGCGCAGAGCAGCGCGCGCCACGCCGCCTCCTGCGCCGCCAGCGCCGCCTGCAGCGCGCACGCGCACGCGCACGTTGCCAGCGGGGGGCGGAGCAGCTTGGCGAGGTTGACGGGGGTGTTTAGCTCCTGCGAATGTTGAGGCTGTTAATCGAGAGTTGCCCGTATTTTCCGTTTTTAGGGTTCCGTACCCGAAGGGTGCCAAAAGGGACCCTATTACTGAGACTTCGCTGTCTGTCTGTCTGTCACCAGGCTGTATCTCATAAACCGTGGTAGCTAAACAGTTGAAATTTTCACAGATGATGTATTTCTGTTGCCGCTATAACAACAAATACTAAAAAAACAAAAGAAATTTAAGATTAAGGGGGGCTCCCATACAACAAACGAGATTTTTTTTGCTCATTTTTGCTCGATATTGATAATGGTAGCAGGTAGACGCTTAAAATGTTCACAATATATTGAGTTGACTATTTACTTAAAAAATAAGTAATTAAATTAAAGTTAAATTAATATTTAGGGGGGGCTCCCATACAACATGTTTTTTATGATGGTACGGAACCCCTTGTGCGCGAGTCCGACTCGCACTTGGCCGGTTATTTATTTGTTTCCTGGTGCCATTTATTCCAGTACAATATTTATAGTAACAGAAATATGTAGTCATATTTGAAGGGGTTGTCAGGGTTTGTCATTCTGAACAACTTTTACTATGGCACCGATTTGATCAACAACCTTAAAATATGACTACACCTTTTTGTTACACCCTGTATATAGTGAATCGACACGCCATGTCGAACTAAAGCGTGCAGTAAGTATTTGTTGTTGTAGCGGCAACAGATAACATTCTGTGAAAGTTTCAACTTTCTAGCTATCGGTTCGTAGAACTACTAGAGCCCGATGACGGACAGACGGAGGGACAGGCATCGGAGGCTTAGTAATAGGGTCCAGTTTGGCACCCTTCGGGTACAGAACCCTAAATAATATTTTGGCTCTCTTGTTAACTTTGGCAAAATCTGACACATGGTTCCAGCTTTCAGCAGCCGAATGACGTTGACTAAGTAATATTGACGTTGACTAAGTAATATGTATGATTTTATGGTCAATAAAAAATTTTGAACTTTGAACTTGAATGATTTCCCCAGCATACCTGAAGAATGTACGCGTTGACAGGAGTGTTGACAGCGAGAAGCGCGACTTCGCACAACGCAAACCCAGCCGCGTCTCGTCCCCACAGACCGCAGAGCCACGCTGATTGCACCGACTGGGTGGGGATGTTCAATCTAGAACACACAAATATAGATAACGCCATCCACAATACAACAGAGTGCCTCGATGAAAAATAAAGATGCAAATAGCTACGCCACGCGTCATCGTGGATGGCGGTACCTATAGACAAACTTGATGTTCTTAGATATCCACTGGATAGACTCTTGTCTACTGAGACAAATCTCGTCTGTCTTGTCTACAGAGACGACTAGGACGAGAAACGAGGCAGATACAGAAGACTTGGAGCAGAAAAAGAATGAAACAAGAAAAGCATGCATGCATGTCTGCACTCGTATTTTTTCTGGTCATATCTCTGACTTGTCCAGTGGGGATAATGCCTCAGAAGAGGGATTGAACTTTTAGAAAGTACAGTAACTTTACAACGGATATGTATATGCTTAAATATAAATATTTTAAGCATTATTTTGATCATAATAACCAGCCATTAACTATCATCAGATGAATTAATAACTGCAGTTAGAACTTCATTAGCATTCGGTCCAGTAGAAGGAAAGCCAAGGCCGAGTAATGTCGTGTGTCATTTAAACCGGCTCAGCCATTTGAAGAACATAGAAGCTATAACACTCACAGTGTGCAAGTATGTCTCAGCTGGTGCAGCATAATCTTCGCAAGTAAGTCGGCGCCGCACTCGCCGCCGCGACCCAACGCGCGCTGTAGGAACGTCGGACCTGAGCCCAGTAGGGTGCTGAACAACTCCGCGAACCTGGTGAAACGCATAGAAACACAACGACTCATGTAGAACACGCATGTTGTTCAAGTTAACAACTAAGCTCATAGCTAAATTTAAAACATGACGAAGAGTATATTCGCTAACTTTGCAAGAATATTGAAAACGACCTGCGTAGGTTTTATGAATATGAGAGATAAGCTCGCCTTTGTACATGTTTCTTTTTCTATTATTTAGTCTGTATTCTGTTTTTTGCGCAATAAAGTATAAAGTAAAGTTTTACTGTAGATTTGAGTTAGCTTACTTGGGAGTGAGCGCGACCGACTCCGGCGCGTGCGCCATCACCAGCATCAGTACAGAGAGGCAGTGCGCCGCGTCGCGCGGCCGGCACGCCGCGATGCGCAGTAGCGCGTCCACGCCTTCCGCGCATATCTGCAAACGTTCACATTAAACAGTATTCAGGCTCGAGCAGCCTGGCTCGTACATAGCTTATTGCCTCAGAGTAGGATACCGTGTCGTGGGTAACCGTAACAGCGACGTCACTCACGAATAAACATCCAAGACCTGGGGATTTTTTAAGAAATAGGCTTGTGGCCAAGGTAATGCAATAAATCTAGGAACAAGTCTTAAGTTGAAGCATTATGCACAAAATGGATTGACATTCTCAGAAATGTATATTTCCAGCAGATATATTTTATAAAGTCAATTTTGTGCAAAAAAGACAGCATTTATTGGCACTTTTACATGACGTCATTCTGTTACTATTTCATAGAACTCAGGAACAAAAGTTCCGTTTTGACAGTTCATAAAAAGTTTATATTTTGACTTGACAGGACACAAGCCTATTATAATAATAAGATATTCCCCAGCCGGGGTACCAATCCAGGGCCTCTTGGTTGGGAGGCAAAGACAAAGTCCCATTTCATTACAAACTACGAGCTTCCTAAGGTGTGAAATGATTTTGGATTAATAATTTTTGTTTAGTCTTGGCCACGGGGAGCGACAAGGCCCGTGGGCAGACCACCGGCCCGATGGTCCGACAATATTATCAAGTCGTCGGGATCCCACTGGGTGCGATTGGCACAGGACCCGAAGATTGGCGCTATAGAGAAGAGGGCCTATGCCCAGCAGTGGGTCGATGTGGGCTGAGGATGATGATGATGATAATGAATTTTTGTTTGAATGGTCATTTTTAGGGTACCGTACCCGAAGGGTGCCAAACGGGACCCCTATTACTGAGACTTCGCTGTCCGTCTGTCCGTCCGTCCGTCCGTCCTGTCTGTCACCGGGTCCGTCTGCACGAACCGTAATAGCTAGAAAGCTGAATTTTTTACAGAATGTGTATATCTGTTGCCGCACCAACCACAAATACTGAAATACGAGAGATATTGCAAATTAAAGGGGGCCCCGATACAAGAGACGTGTTTAGATACACTTCCGCATTTCAAAATGGAGATCTTGACTGAAACTGTTTATTTATTGTCATAGCAACCATGTCATAGACACATATACTACACATTTAAATATGATAGCATATTTCGCGTCAACCCACATGGTTGTGGTTAGCCGGTTATGATGTAGTGTAGACTCTCAATCCGGAGGTCGTCGGTTCAAATCTCGTGAAGGCATAAACTTTTTAAATTTCTTTTTTTTATTTTTTTATTGTTTTGAGTGCTTTTGATTTGTTGTACGATGGTACGGTACCCTTCGTGTGCGATACCGACCCGCACTTTCAAACAAATAAAAATATATTCAGGGACATGATTATAAGGACATCCGACGTATAAACTCACAACAGAGGTATCGTGTTTGTCCTCAATTTAACCTAATTCCGGCTTCAAGTCACGAAGAGCTAAGTTCAAAGTTCAAAGTTCAAAGTTCAAAGTTCTTTATTACTATAGATATTAAAAAATATACTTAGTACACGTCATTTGTGCCTCTTCTTTACATTGGACCACTGTGGGGAAAGAAGGGCAAGAAACTCCCACAGATCGACTAACAGAGTTTACTAATAAAATAATATTAACATTGAGTTCAGTGTTAATTCCATGCGTTCTTATCATTAATATATTGTTGGATATCATAGTATCCCTTTTTATACAAAGTTCTTTTAATACGGCTTTTGAATTGCTCAAAAGGCAAATTCAAAATCTCCAGGGGTATCTTGTTGTAGAAGATAATACATTGACCCATAAAGGAATTTCTAACCTTCGCGAGTCTAAACCGGGGTGTAACAAGTCGGTGATTATCTCTTAGGTTAATATCACAGCTATCGCTTATTTTGGGATATGTTCCAAGGTTCTTACGTACATACATTATATTTTCGAAAATATATTGACTTGATTTATTTATTTATTTTATTTATTATCACAGGTATTATTTGTGCCATAACAGCGAACCAAATCGACACAAACATTATTTTAAATCACATTACAATAAATTAATAGTACAAATACAGATCAGCAAATTAATTATAAATAGATACCATAGTAATTAAATTTCGATTCCAAATTATGAATAATTCTAATAAAGAGAGGACAGTTACATACACAGCACAGTTAAGCATCATTCTCGCAGTACCTGCCACACTCTCGCACAATATCCCTCCATGCATCACCAAACAGATCATTCAGTGGTGCGGCCACCAAAAGAGCGTTAAGGCTGTCCCGCGCCCGGACCAGCGGGGACTGCCGGCGCGCCACCGTGCGGTGCGTGCCGCCCGCGAGCAGCTGGTGCCTGCGCGCGCGTAGGTAGTTGTCAGGCACGTAGAGCGCGCATACTGCACTGACAAGCGCTGCGCAGTCACTGTCGCCTCGCAACAATCGACACACAGTCAGAAGTTGTTCAGTGTTACGTCTCACCTCTAGTGAGTTATATCCGAGCATACCTAGTATAAAAGCGGAAGGATAAAGGTAAGGGTAGTATCCAAATTTCCTCTTATATAGGTATCGTAGAAAAGCTTTGTGTACCTTCTCGAGCATAAGGACATATGAGCCTTCGTGCGGATTCCAAACAACCGAGCTAGATTCAAGTTTGGTTCTCACTAGGGCCGTGTAAAGAAGCTGGACCACACCCAAGTTATGGAATCCCTTACTATTCCGTATCACGAACCCTAATCTTTTGAAGCATTCCTTGGCTAAAGTGCTCATGTGCTCATGGAATGTAAGTTTTGGGTCGAACGTAACACCGAGGTCCTTTATCGAATACACTCGAGTCAATGACTCCGTGCCGAGTGTATACGTCGCGATAAAAGGGCTTGGAGAGCGCGTGAAGGACATTATACAGCACTTCTCAATATTAAATAGGAGTTTGTTATCAACACTCCATATATGAACCGCGTCTAAATCTTCTTGCAGAAGCCTACTATCATCCTCTGACATCACTGGAAGTACCAGTTTCAGATCGTCCGCGTACAATAGGCATTTGGCGTGCTTTAGCACAGATTCCAGGTCATTTATCATGATGATAAATAACAACGGACCAAGAATGGAGCCCTGGCTAACACCTGACCGTGTGTGGTACGGCCGGGACTCAAAACAGCCATGTCGCACATATTGTTGGCGGTTCTTCAGGTAGTCAGCGAAGAGAACCAACAGCCGAGGGGCAAATCCAATGGCACACAATTTCTTCATCAGGACGTCGTTGTCGACTCTATCGAACGCTTTACGGAAGTCGAGATAGGCGACGTCCACCTGACATCCCTTGTCCATCCTCTCCGAAACCATCTCGACTAGCGTCAGTAAGTTGGTGGTTACTGAGCGTCGACTCCTGAATCCGTGTTGCGAGTCGCACAAATACGGTGCAATCTGGGGGCAGATTTTACCGTATATGATTGATTCGAACAGTTTTGCCAATGAACTCAGGATCGCGATAGGTCGGTACTGGTTTACGGAGGCAGTGTCACTTGTCTTGGGCATTGGGCTGACTCGAGAAAGCTTCCAGCTGGCAGGGTACTTCCCTTGCTCTAGGGCAAGGTTAAAAATATGACCCAAAGGTATGACTAGTTGCTCGCTAAAGGCTTTCAGAAAGTAAGGAGGGACGTTGTCCGGTCCAATTGCGCTCCTTGGCCTAAGCTGCTTCAGCCCCTGCACGACATCCCTACGGGAAACATGTGCAATTTGTACGTAGTTCGCCGTGCACGAGTCATCGGAACTGTTTACCAGATCCGGCGCAAGCGCAGGCACGTCTCTGAGGAAAACATCGGAGAAGTAGTCTGCAAATGCGGCTGCTGCTTCCTCTCCGACACACTCTCGCCCCTGATGCGTGACTCTAGGTTCGAAACCACCCTTCGATCTAAGTCCGCTCACATGTTTCCAAAACGCGCGTGGGTTATACCTAACGTTCTCTTCGATATTCATCAAGTGGTTTACGTATGCTGCAGCTACACGGGACTTGATGTTGGCTCTCAGCTCACTGAATGCGGAGTAGACAGCCGGCCTCTTGGACGATTTCCATGCGCGGTGCAGCTGAGCCTTAATGGAAAGGTCTCTTATAATATCACCAGTGAACCACACCGGGTATCGTCTGGTAAGTTGGCTCGGCCTGGTTTTCTTAGGAATCGAGATATTAAAGATCCCGTAAATGATATCGTAAAAGCGACCAACTGCCGTATCCACATCAGGAGCTTCGATAACATCCTCCCAAGATGCGCTACACATGAGCTCGTAAAGGACTGCGTGGTTGCCTTTAGCAAAATTCCAGTCATTGTGTCCGCTAATGTTGCTAGGATCCAGGCGGCCGGATCGCTGGTCTGCGCCTTGCGCTGTCAACAGCGGCACAATGACGTCGAGAGGCGGGTGATAGGCGTCAGAGTGTGGCACCAGGCTGCCTGACACGGAGGTGCGCACGGTTATGCCACGGACGCACTC
>CAUOQF010000361.1:0-17560 GCA_963457715.1 Argyresthia albistria | reverse complement strand
CCCCCTGACGAAGAAGAAGATTTACATTACAAGGATGTCCATTCCCTGCAAAGTGTAAGATGAGGCAGAAAGCAAAGAGTTTAATTGAATACACACGGGACACACCTGTCATAAGTAAGGCACTCATGCCAGCTGTTTTTTTGGTTATTATTCTTTCTTTTTCTTCTTTTTGATTGCATAGGTTGTTTATATAAAATTAAATCCTTAATTGGCCTCATTTTAAGATCATTTTTTAAGATTACATGTAAGCACGGCTGTGGATTTTTGTTGATGTAATAAAATAAATAAATACAAAAGCAAAGAGTTTCCTCACCAATAATAAAGATAGCCTCCTTGTCCTCATCCTTCTCTGTGGGGAACACGATCCTGGCGCCCGTCAGCTCGCGGATCTTCTTGATGTTGGCGCCGTTCTTGCCGATGAGGAACTTGTGGTGCTCCGGCTTGGCGCGCACCTGCGCCGAGTGCGAGGTCAGCTCACGCTCTGACGCGTGCGCGAGGAGTTGCTGGCGAGCCTTCTCCACGTCTTCTACCGGGCCTTTGATCACCACCTGGCAATCATAGTCACTAATGGGTACACGTGACCGACGAGCTTGGCCGGGTATAGTTATGGCTATGGCTAGCAATGCGATTGTAACGCGACTCGCGGCCCTGGTAGAAAGATTATAAATGTTGAAAGAAGAAGTAGCATGTCTACATCAGAGTAGAGATCTCGGCAAGCCTAAGCCCACAACTTCCGAACGGGCGGTAGTATACAAAATATTATTTATTATATTTAGACATTGACTAATCTGCATGATTTTATAGTCAATAAAAAAATTGAACTTGAACTTGCCTTCCCCTCTTCTAGGAAAAAATGCGAGGTTTTTAGTGTAACTGGTGAGCGGTAGCTATGCTGATTTTCGATGGCTTGTGATTTTCAACCTTATGACTCGGTAATAAAGTTCAACACCTATAACTTAACTTAGTAGTCAATTGCTCATTTCAGTCACAATGGCTCTTTAAACATGACTGGGAATAGGTTGAGGAAATCTGCGCTCACCTTGTCGCTGTCACTATCCGCGGGCGGGAACTTGATGAGAACTCCTCCGCAGTCCTCCATGATGGAGTGTATCAGCTTCCCTCCGGCGCCGATGAGCGAGTTGTAGTACTTGGGGGGAATGGTGACCTCCTCGGTGACGACATTCGCCTTCTCGTTGTGGATCTGCTGGATTCTCCGCACCGCCTCTTCTACGTTCTCGGGCTTGCCGCGCACGGTGATGACGTCACTGTCGTCGCCCTCCGCTGGTAGGTCGATGACGGTTTGCGTCTCGTCGCGGATCTTGCGCAGGTTGACGCCGCCTTTACCGATGATGAACTTGTGGAACTGCTTGAAGATCGGGATCTCCTGCACGAAGGAGGATTCGGCGACCTCCTTGATGAGTTTCTGCAGTTGCTTCTCGCATCTCTCGATGTCTTCTTGGGGCCCTCGCAGTTTGATGGGGCTGCGTTTCTGTCCCTGATCTGGGAGGGTGATGAGGACGCGCTCGAACTTTTCTCTGAACTCGTTGATCTTCTCGCCGCGGACGCCGATGAGAGACTTGATGTAGCGGTGGTCGACGTACACCTCTTTGGTGCGTTCGTTTTCGAGCTTGGTGACCATGCTGCGCAGCTCCTGCTCCGCGTTGGCGACTCCCTCGTGGCTGCCCTCGATGCGAATGATGTTGTTGCCTTCGTTCTCGATTATGTTGATGACTACTCCGGTCGCGACCTTCAGTCTGTTTACTGAAACATTCAAAGTGTTCTTTAGTCCATTGTTATATTGAATTTGCTTGAAGTAAACTCGATCCTGCGATTCTTATAAATAGTGTCGGGCCAGAAGCAATGTATGAGCCTGTGTGTAAATACATTTTATGTTAATACTCGATCACAATATGATTCTACCGTACACGAGGGAATAAAGCAACCGTGACGAACGACGTAATAAAGTAAAGGTACCTAGTTTCAATATATGCCTATAGTATAGATATATTGTAGAGGTGTGAGTCGCATACTGTCGATCTTTAAACACCCATGGTAAACATAGCTTATTACATGCTATGATGATATTAACAATTTAAATGCCAGCTATAAACCGGCGCGCTTGTCATGCTTTGGCTATACTCCAAGTAGCTACTAATACAATCCACAATAGGCAATTTAAGATACTGAAGCAGAACTGAACCTATATTTAATTATAGTTATTCGGTCTACAGGGTGTAACAGAAGGGTTTAGTCATATTTTAGGGGGTTGTTAGGGAGACCATTCTGAGCAACTTTCACTATGAAACCGATTTGATCAGAGTCTTCTTCTTCTTCTTCGTGTGGAAACTTAAGTTGACGTAGGAAGAAACATAGAAGATCCTTCCAGTAGTCAGCCACCGCGATGGCTTTGTCATTAGCCTGCATAAGATTAGCTATACCCTTTGTTGTGGTAAAAAAAATCACATTACACAGACACAAACCCTCTCACAAACACTAACAAACACACTTACTGTTAGCCCCGCTCTTGCCGATGATGTGTTTGAAGAACTTGGGGTCGACGGTCAGCTCCACATAGGTGATCGTCGCCAGAAGGTTCTTCACGAAGTCGTCGAGCTCGACCTGAGCTCGCTCGACCTCCTCGGGTGGTCCGTCGATCTTGATCTTGTCTTCAGAGTGCGTGATGTCTACGTGTACCTGTTCAACGGAGGCTTTATTACAAGTCGATTGGAACAGGATTGTTTTCTTCTAAATGGCACTAGACTGATCGTCCTTGAACGGAATGTTAGGTCTAGTTTAAAGTGAAGAGGCTTATCTTATACCCTGAAAGAAGCAAACATGAGACATAGAATAAGTATTTGGTTAAAGCGTAGCTAGTGTCAGCCGTATTTTGGCAGCCTTAAGATTATATTGTATCAATAAATCTTATTACGTACCTTGGAGAAATCTTGCGTGAGTTTTTTGATGTTGGAGCCGTTTTTGCCAATGATGTACTTATGAATCCATGTCGGTGCGTCTACGGTAGCTGTTTTCACAGAGTTTGCTTTCTCGCATACCATAGACAGAGCTGGAAATAAAATATACAATTATAGTCTATATTACGTTAATAACATTTACAGTATGGTCATCGAGGTTGGAAACACTTGATCTTTGTTTTTTCACAGAAAAAAAAAACAAGAACAGTGAACAAAGTTCACCTGGGTCCTAGTACTGCTACCACAAAGATCGCTCAGTGACAATGACGCGACGACGCGACGAGACGCTCAATTTTAGGTATCCTATCTGGCGTTTCTAGAAATACACCATTTCTGATTGTCAAGCCATTTTGTACATAATGCTTCAACTTCAGACAGGTTCCTATACAGTCCTCCAGTTCCTATATAGTAGTCATATTTTAGGGGGTTGTTAGGGACATCATTTTGAGCAACTTTCACTATGAAACCGATTTGATCAGAGCAACTTTAATTTTCACTTCTCTATACAAATCAGTTGAGTGCCCGGACCAAAACATATGGAGCAATGAAAAATAAAGTTGCTCTCATCAAATCGGTTTCATAGTGAAAGTTGCTCAGAAGAACCTAACAACTCCCTAAAATATAACTACACCCTTCTGTTATACCCTGTACTATTTGAGTGCCTAGTAAAATAACGTATTCTGCTATAGGTGACGCCATCCACAAAGACGTGTGACGTAGCTATTTGCATCTTTGTCTTTCAGCAGAGTGCCCCGATGAAAGTGAAAGATGCAAATAGCTAGGTCACGCGTCTTGGTGGATGGCGGCACCTATAGCACATTATGGTTTGGTATCGGTTGGTCCCCTCACCCAGGCCGATCTTGTTGTGCGGCCCGTGCAGCGTGATGGTCCCAGCGGGCGAGTCCGGCGGCGGCATCTCCACCGACACGCCCGTCTCCTTCAGGATCTCCTGGATGGTGGTCCCGCGCGCGCCGATCACGTACTTGTGCTGCGACTTGGGCACCTCCACGCGGACCGTCGACAGCTTCTTCACCTGTGCACACCGAATACGGTATTATTGACCATGAAAGATTAAATCTAAGAATGCAAGTCCGAGGGAGATACCCAAAACGCTAAACGAGAATCGTCGATATTAATCCATAAAAATGTAATGTAAATATAATTAAAGTTGAAAAGTCGTGTTTTCTACTCAGTTCGTCATTTGACTAAAACACCATTCGCCATTTTGATTCCGACTTGATGTTACTCCGATAGTAACCATCGACGTAAAAGTGCTTGGTCTTTGCAGTCGTCGTGTGTTTACTGACGGAGTGCCGTCACGAGCGAAACATCACGACGGCTAGCGTTTCCGCGCGACAATGCACTATCGTAAATTAATTAATGATCTTAAGGCATTTATCGGCATCACATATCCGAGTAAAGGCCTGTGCCCCTCGGTGGGAACATTAATGGGCTACATTTACTTTACTATCGGTATCACAAAATTTAAATAAAATTTATACTCATTTATTACGGCCTTAACTTTTTTTCAAAAAAGTTTCCATAAAAGCAATAATATCAGCCAAATATCAGTGATTCATTCTTTATGACATAAAACATATAATGTCCTGCGTTCTCGAAAACGTTTTAAGATCTCGAAAACGTTCGTGATCGAGGCTCTGACCCTGACTCCCCACGCCTGCGAGAGCTGAGGTGCGTGATAAAACCTGTCGATTGATTGATGGAAAGTAAAGATCCCTCACCATATCCTCGTAGATCTGCTCGATCTGCGCCTTCGCCGCGAGCACGCCCTGCTTCTCGCCGGCGACCACGATCTCGTCGCTCTGCGTGGACGCGGGCGGGATGTGCACGCGCGCGCCGGTCTCCGCCGTGATGGCGGCCGCGCGCGACCCGTACGGGCCCTGGATGAACGGGTGGTAGATCTTCGGCACAGTGACGCGCTCGAGGGCCTTGCGCTCCTGTCGGTGGGGGGAGGGTCACTTTAGCATTTGGAAATGTGCGGAACAGCTTCTGAGTTAGGTTGTTCCTACAGTCTATTCGTGATAGGAATGCAGTGAAATTTAAATCTGTTCGCACACACTCACAGGACAGGACACAAACTTCGCGTTCGAAAGTTTGCCTTCAACTGGTCACTGTGAACTTGGCTTGATAATTGGAAACGATTTGATTGGTTACGGGGCGTGGCTAGGCCGCCGGACAGTGATGACTTTACTGCATTCTTATCACGAATAGACTATAAGCTTCATATCCATTAGAGCAGCCTCGTCTTGAAGCAAAACGACTCAAATTGAGGCTGCTCGCTCTCTCGAGGCACGTTGCGGATCAATACGAGGCGATACGCCTCTGCTTGATCCACAGCGTATCAGTTTAGAGCCAAAACGCAATGCACGTCTCCATCAAATACATGGCTCGGACTGAGGCGCCTTTGAGCACGGCAAAAAACCGACAAAATATGTCGCGGCGTGCCTCAGGTTGAGGCAGCGTCTCCACTTGCGCGGCCTCGGAGCGCGGCAGCCGCTCGACCCGAGGCTGCCTCAAGTGGATACGCGGCTCTAGATTTCGACACAATCGTCGCGGCAGCAGCACCATTTATGATCCATAACATAAACAGTTTAAGAGTAATATGGCTGGTCTTATTCATTCATTGGTTTAGATTAGAACAGTTTAATGTACTAGAAGTAAAAAAATCTGATGTAACTGCCAAAACCAACACTGACGCACGTGTTGCTAGCCTCGCCTCACTCTACTCTAGGGAGATGAGTGCTGATAACATTGTATGTTACGCCTCAGTTACATATCAGTAAGAATCAATAGCTGGACCGCGAATCAACACAAAACGCTGTACTCGTGTTCTACGTCCATTTGCAATATTCTATCTATCCATGGTTTTCACATTACTAGAGTTTGGTTTGACAATTGCGCTGTGGAACTTATGCCAAAGACCCTATCTATCTGCAGATTGAGGATAACTAGGTTATTGAATAATTGAAACAAAAAGTAAACTTTAGAAAAAACCGACTTCTACGAACCCTATTTGAATAGATTGAGTTTAATACAAACTGTAACCCCTTATCCCCGCCCCCCTTGGGAACTTAATTTTGTCAAATCCCATCTCAGTGCTACCCCACGCTACTAAGGACCCTCTGTACAAAGTTTCATGGCTCTAGGTCCACCGGTTTAGGCTATGCGTTGCCTGCCCGTCAGCCACGAAATGTATTTGCACCTAGTATTGAGCATTAAATTTCTGGTGGTCATATGTGGTCATCAGCAGTTCCGCATCACAATATTACCGTGAGTAAATACACGAGTTATTACTAAAAACACAAAAATCACTACAGGTCTGCCTATAATATTTGAAGAGTTCCCTGGATTTTTCCAGGATCCCATCATCAGATCCTGACCTGGTGGTCTATAGTACCAATGGGAAGGTAAACCCTTTCAAACAAAAAATAATTTTCCAAATAGGTCCATACTTCTGGGCGTAATCGGGGCACAAACATAAAAAATAAAATAAAACATCCGGACGAATTGTAAACCTCCTCCTTTGGGAAGTCGGTTAAAAAGGACGTAAGCAGTTGTCGATCTTACCTGTTCCTCGGAGCAGACCCTGATCTCGTGCTCAGCCTTCTCGATGCCCTCCTTGGTGCCGGTGATGGTGATGACGTCACTGTTGTCGGCGATGCCGGGCACGCTGATCTTGGTCGCCGTCACGCGCTCCAGCTCCTTCAGCTTCTGCCCCTGCCGGCCGAGGATCCAGCGGTGGTGCTCCTTGGGGATCGACACTTGCTTGCTGGCCTGCGCGGGGAATTATATTGATATGTAATCAAACTCAAACAAACCCACCTCGCTACACTAAGGGCGTAAACTGCGTTACGCGGGTGCCCGCGCGTGCAATCCGTCGCGGGCCACGCGTCGGAAAGTAAGAGAGTGAAAAAAAAAAAGCTGTGTATCTCAATACAAACTTTCCACGAAAATTGGTTTGAACAAAATATAATAAGCAGTTTCTAAAACATTTCTTAAAAACCGCAAAGATAACTTTGTCATTCATATAAACACTATGAAAAACGAAGTTACAACACAAACATCCAGTCTTATACTACGGAACCCTTCATGGGCGAGTCCGACTCGCACTTGGGCACTTTTTAAAGAAGTGAACTAAAGAAAAGTGTAAATCATAATTTAATGTGTAAACTATCTTCCATCAGCCTTGAACCGGGGCCTTACGAGGTAGCCAAAGCCCAAGGTTAACGGCAACAATTGATTACAACAATACCTACGTATCTGATAAAAAAACTTATTAATCGCACTTGGTAAAAACTTATTCATTCCAGCCAATTAATTCAAAGATTCATCATATATTATAAATTCAATTCAATCATTTATTGCCATAAATTACAGTGATACACGTTATCAGCACGCCTAGACAAAGTTAATAACGCTACGAAAACGAATAGAAACGAAAACTCAAAATGTATGACATTTGACATTTGGTGACGCTAGCGTACTTAGCGTTTCGTGCGAACAATAATAGCGTTTTGCATCTTGTCTAGGGGGGCAGACATTATTGTATCCCACCACCACCACAGATACTATAATATTATACTAATAACCAAGTCTTTGAGACGTCGCATCAGGAGCCTTGTTAGAGCCGAAATGTACTAGTATGAGTATCATAGAATCATAGCATATCATAAAAGCTGAACATGAAGAAGTTACAAGTGACAAGCTCAAGGATCTATTACACTGCGCTAAATTAGGGCCTAATTAGGGATACTCGTTATTACACTACACCTAATTAGGCGACTAGGCGGCAGAAAGTGCACTCATTTAGGGCCCTAATAAGGGATCACTCATTCAGGGCAATGTAATAGCCATATGAACCCAATGTCCAGAGGGGATTATTTTTACGGTAGTTTACCTGTTGCTGGAAGTGAGTCAAGATCTGTCGCCTGGCCTCGAGCACAGCGCTATGCTTCCCGGTGAGCAGGAAGGTCAGGCTGCCGTCCTTGCTGGTGGAAATCTCAATGTGCGCAGAGGTGTCCTTGGTGATGGCCTGGCAAGTCCTGAGTGATTCCCCTTCGCCGAAGGTGTTGGCGTTATCCAACTTTCTCTCTTCGTATGGCACGTGGAACACCTGTTGAGAAACATCACGGGTGAATTAAATTAAGCGTGAGCATGGCGCGATTAATATTCATGATACCTATATATTGATAGCGCGGAAATTCGTTTCATAAAACGGCTTGGCTGAAACGCGATGGTTGTTAAATGTATGTGTGGGCGTTACTATGTGTACATGTGTGTGGCATTCTCGCTTTGTGATCATGGCCTTACGCTAAAACACTCGTTTTACTCGTGATCGTGAGTTGTGACTAATTGTGGCCACTAGGTGGGTTGCCTACTTCAGATTTTTCGAAAACCAGGAAGATATTTTTAGTTATATTCAGAGCTTCGGGGACAACGATATTCAGCAAAATATGAGAAACCAGGTCCTCGAGTCTCGTGGGGGCAAACTGCCATTTTCATTTCAAATCGATATTTCGATTTTCAATCGATAGAGCCGCACAATCCAATCGATATACTATTGTTATTCCAATTTGGGCCCAAGATGTTGATGAATGATCATGATGATGAGGTGGGATGCCCGCTGAAGACAGGCGGGTGATCGGTCCTATATTGTGACTATTTTACCCAATTCCCAGTGTTAAAAGCCCAAGATGTTAGTTGTATATGTGTGAAATATTTTGCATACTGCTCAGTCGCGTACATAATTTCATTTGCTAAACCTACTACCTATGTATTTTTCTTATCTGCTAGTTTCCGTTCTCTGCAGCTAATACGGTAACAAATGCCATACAAAATGAAGTACCTACGTACAGTACTCGGCGTTTGATTTGGCACGTCGGGGACGGGAGCGAGATATTCGGTTGTTTTCGGTTATAAAGATAACGCTATACAAAACCGAAATCAAACGAATATCTCGCTCTCGTCCCCGACGACGACGCGACGTGCCAAATCAAACGCCGAGTACTGTACAGTACAGTCGCCATCAGATATATCGTAGCGGTCGGTGGAGTGGAGGCACTCAATTATTTCTGAGCAGCATTCAATTTCAATAAATTCGGCAGAATATACTATATCACTAAAACATCAGAACATGCAATCGGCCATAAATTCCTTATTTTTCACTTCTTCATACAAATCAGCTAACCCACTCAGGCCAAAATGTACTGGGAAGTAAAAACTAAAGTTGCTGTGATAAAATCAGTTTCATAATGAAAGTTACTAAGAATGATGTCCCTAACATAATAGTTTCTCATTTTGCGTTAATTCATTTACATCTTGTATGTTAACGTTAAAAGAAGCCCTTGAGATATCACGTAAACATATACATAAATATATGGCACATTGATAGGAAATATTATTCTGCAACTAGTGTCTGTCAATATACAAGGTGTAAATGAATTAACGCACAATGAGAAACTACTTTCTTAGGGACCTCATTCTGAGCAACTTTCATTATTAAACCGATTTGATCAGAGTTTTTTCACTTCCCATTCCCAGTACCTATATTTGGCAGAGTGGGTGGGTCAGCTGATTTGTATGGAGAAGTGAAAAATAAAGTTGCTCTGATCAAATCGGTTTCATAATGAAAGTTGCTCAGAATGATGCCCCTAACAAAGTAGTTTCTCATTTTGCGTTAATTCATTTACACCTTGTATATTTGTCACAATATGTGCCAATGACTCTGCGGAAGGTCGTAAACACAGATCACCCCCCATAGATACCGCATGTTGTGACATTTGCACTGGACCGAACTCACCAAATTTGGTGGAAGGAAAGGGTGTGCGGGGAACAAACAAGCGGGCGTGTGAATGGCTAATTCAAGGTCGTGCTAGAAAGCACCGAAGATCTAGTGATGCGACATCGAAATTACTGAGATAGCCATTTATCGATACATACATACATTTTCAGGAGTCGTTTGAAGGATCACTATCTTTCTCTATCCTAGCTTAGAGCGATAATTTATGCATTAGTTTATTAATAACATATTTATTATTTAATATGCCATACATGTACTTGTTTATGTAGGTAAAGCGTATCTAGCATTTAGATTATATTAGTTATAGTGATATTTAAGTAAGTATATCTATTTACCCTTGCACTATTAGGTCTATCCTTATATAAAATTAAAATTATGCTCTCCACCCAGGGTTTGCTAGAAGAAATCTCTATTTAGAGATGCACAAGTTTTTTTCTGTTTTGTGTGTCCAATCTTTATACGTGCAATAAATATATACAAATATACATACGGTGTCAGTCAGTGACAGTGAATCAATTCAGACATAAGAACTGCAATTTTCTGAACCACAATTAAAGTCACAGATTTAACATTAAATGATATAATAGTGCAAGTTATGTAAAAAAATAAAATAAAAACAGTAATAAAAACAACACTATTTTCTTGAGCTATTTATTTACGTAATTTTATCAAAAGCACACTTAAAATAACTGTGTAGGTAATATTTTGAGGGTAAAAAGGTACATAATAGTAGCTATTCTCAACTGCGAAAATGCGAGGTCACACACATATAAACAGCCAAGCGCCTTAGAGGAAGGAATAAAAGAAACGAATACAATTGTTTCGCATTAATCTAGCACTTTAAATATAAGAAAATTTGCTTAGGAAAATCCCAACATCATTTGTATAAAATATCGATAAAAACTTGAGCGCGATGCACTACACATCACTAGTAATATCGCATGATTTTGCTAAAAAAGGACAACTAATACTCATCACCGCAGGTGAGAGAGAGACATTTTCAAAAGACATCAACGGGTTACGCAATTTCTTTTAATTATTGAATATTAAGAACCATTGTATCTTGAGCTTTGCTTCACTGGCATAACAAAATTCTTTTTTGAGGAATTTACTTACCGGTGGAATGTGATCCCATCTTTTTGGAAGTTCGAAGTCTTGGAAGACTTCCCACACCACTTAACACAACAAAACGGCATTAAAATATCTGTTTTCTTTGGAAAATAATTTTGGAAGATTAAAATTATGAACAATACGCGCGGGTCTGACACTTGGTCGTTACTGAAGGAGCGCATTCAAACTTTGTTTCTTATAATACCTATTGAGCTAATGCGTGGTGCGCGTCGCTTGCCTTGTATACGGTATCTATGGGGGGTGATCTGTGGTCGTAAATAACTTGGGAGCATTGGAAAGATGAAACTGTCACATAAACATAAATTATAACAAGTATTTGTTCATACTGTGTGTAAACTTATTAAATGTAATGATATTTATGGAACACTCAATTGTAAATTATATCTTTGACATAGACTGTAATATTTGCTCATAATTGGAAATGTATGGATGTAGTGGTATCAATAAAATAATAATAGAGGAAAGGTAAGAAGTAACTTCACACTGGTCAGGTCAGTAAGTGAATCCAACTGAATGATAAGAATGTTAATTTGCAGCAATAATGATAACATTATGTAATGTAAAATCAACTTTAATTACATCTGGAAATCAGTTGCTATAGAAAGAATATATTCAGTATCTTCAGTAATGGTGTAATGAGAATTGAGATACATATATAATGAGTTAAAATAAATATTTACATACAGGCACATACTATGTCGTACGTATGGTACCCTGATTACCGATAAGGGTCATTCCATGAGAAAGAGGAAAATACCTCAAATTTAGAATTTCTCAAATTATTTCTAATTATTATAGCTGATTGAGTTGAAAGTCCGCATTTGCACTAACTTGCAAAGAAAAATATTTTAAATCAATAAAAAATCGATATTTTTTTGCTGGAAACTTTAATCCTAATAAATTACATCGAGAAATAAATGCTGTTTCGGATGCATGTCCCACCAGTCACAACAAAAAATTTTTTTTTTTTAATTTTGCGAAAGGTAATCAGTCTAATTATTAATGAAAATGAAATAATATAAGATATACTATACGATAAGAAGAAAATCTCTCTTGAAAGTTTAGTGGTCGAACTAAAATTGGTCTTCAAGTACTTGGCGGTAAGAGAGAAGGATTTTACTTGTCCCACCAGTCACACTCATTCAAATAATAATCACAAGAGATTCTGAAAGTATCTGGGGATTTTAATTAAGGGATCTTGTAAACTCATTATTTTTCTATGTTATAAGATAATACATCTTACAATTATGTAAGATTCTATAACAAAATTATAGCTCATGATTGGTTGAATTCCGGAGAAAAATGTCCCACCAGTCACTATGGAATGCCCCATAACCAGAAACATCTCTGTTTCTCACAATCAATGTAGAATAACAGTTTTCCTTTTTTCATCCCAAAACATGTCTTCTGTAACAGCCTTTGGCACTTTGCTTTTCCCGAGAAGGACATTGCCTACTTTAGCATGAAAGTTGGACCAAGTGCTGCCTAGAATGCTCAAATAGTGCATTTTGTTCCTCAGATCATCACTAATCCTGTAATCCAAAGCGCATAAAAATATATTCCAGGAGTCCAAAGAAAAACAGTATTTTGTTTTGAATATTTTTATAGGAACAAAATGCACTATATGAGCATTCTATATAGGCAGCACTTGGTCCAAACCTTGGCAATGTCCTTTGTCAATGTAATTAGTTTTTAATCAGATCTTTAAAACATATAATTATATATTTTTGAGATCCAGCTAGTTGGAATTTGAAAATAATCACCTGAAGAAGTAACTACTTACTTGAGTATGGAGAGAGGATCCGACACGAAGCTTGTTGGTTACTTGCTGAATGGTGCGCGACACCGGAGGCGCCGACTGCGGCAGCGCCGGGAATAGGTCGTCGTACACATATCCGCCGCTGCCCACACTGTTCTCGTAGCCTACGTTGTTCATCTCCTCGCCAAGTGCCGGCGCCTCCGCCGACAACATGTCTCCAACCATCATGGATTGCTGATGCATCATATTTAAAACTCCTCCAGCAGTCCTTGTCCGCGCCAAGTCGTTACAGTACTTGAAACAAATTAACATTAGTCACTACAGACAATGATATGTAACTAAGTAAACTTATTTAATTGTTAAGAGTAATTTTGATGGCAAAACCTTTATTTGAACAACTGCTCACAGACATGCGGACAATAACTATTCTAGGCTTTTTTGTGTATTCAATAGCAAAGATGGTTTTGAAGGCTGTGATGTGAAGGACAAACACTACACAGTAATATTTCTGTTTCAATTTCTTTAGGATCTACTTAATTGACCGAGCGAGCGAAGCGTCTCCGTTTCAGGTTTGGGCAAAAATGCTTTCGTATGTCCGGTTGTTCTCCTCTACAGGTCGCATTTATGAACCGATTCTCGTGAAATTTTGTGAGCAGGTTGGAAAAATAAATAGAATTTTTTACTCGAGCCAGTTTTTTGTTTTTTTTCAAATTGGCGGAGATATGGGGTTTTAAAATGTAAAAAAATCGCTACAACCCAAACGGCTCGATGGATATTAACAAATGAGGTGTCGTTGGATTCGTAAAGACCATGAGAGTGAAACAGATGAGCGAGCGAAGCGAGCGAAGCGTCTCCGTTTCAGGTTTGGGCAAAAATGCTTTTGTATGTCCGGTTGTTCTCCTCTACAGGTCGCATTTATGAACAGATTCTCGTGAAATTTTGTGAGCAGGTTGAAAAAATAAATAAAATTTTTTACTCGAGCCAGTTTTTTGATTTTTTTCAAAATGGCGGAGATATGGGGTTTTAAAATGTAAAAAAATTGCTACAACCCAAACGGCTCGATGGATATTAACAAATGAGGTGTCGTTGGATTTGTAAAGACTATGAGAGTGAAACAGATTATATAATTTTAGTAAAAAGTCAATAGGTTGTATAAAAGATCGCGAAATGTAGTTTACAAAGTTATTGGTGCGGCTACTTTCATACTGCATGTACGTAACCAGGTACATTCATAAGTTTGTATGTGTTATTGAAAGAAAATTATTTGGGTTATTTTTTTTATGTGTTAGCAGTTCAGCTTTCCCACCGACATACTCGCGAGGTCTACAGCTCACAGAGCCACTAGTTAAAATAGAGAGAACTCAGGGGAAGTATAGGTATCCTGTTAGTTCATTCAACCAGAGCTATATAAAGAAATTATAAAATTATGAGGTACCTATATTACATTCAGTTGAATATGCAATACCATTTGAATACCTCATAATTTCATAATTTCTTTACTGCACACAATTAGTTGAAAACAAAAGAAAATAAAATAAAAATAGTGTACAAAGGCGAGCTTATCTCTAAAAAGAGATCTTTTCCAGCAAACCAAGTTCTGATGAGAGAGGTTAATAATTAATGAATGAATTACTTCATGAGTAAGAATAATTAATTTATCATTATCACAAAGGTATATTACAAATGGCAAATAATATAAATTGGGCAAATAATATAACTTTTACTACACTTATAACAGCCTCTACAGACTTTTACCACACTTTTGTTTGAGAGCCACTACTAAATGTAGACTCTAGTGTGAACAAAAATATTTTTTTAATGTAGGATATTATACATTAATTAATTAATAATTAATACAATAAGCAAAATTGTCAGGGCCACAGATAAAAATGCTGTGTTGTTTAATGTTCTGTCCAGGACTGAGCCCTACCAGATCTTGTTTTGTTGTAGAGTTTTTTGCCCAGCAGTAGGATGGTATAACAATAAAATAATAAAGCTGATACATCTACAAATTATTTCAACCTTTGTAGGATCATATACTTATGGTAAGAAAATTCTAGAAGCAAGTCTTCATGCAATACTACTGTGAAAGAAAGAAAGGTAACCTACAAGGTAAATAGGTAGGTACAGTCCAGGTGAATCTGATCAACAACAAATGGGGAATAGTGCCATGCATAATTCATTTTAACTGGATGCCGAGAACATGCTGCTATAGATATTATGGACACAAGAATACCGATGGTACTAGGTTGTTTAGTGAAAAATGAGGATATTTTGATATTCTTCCTGAATTGGATTCGCCGATACCACGAATAGCTTAATTTATAGAGTATTTTATACGTAAATCTCTGAATTCGGCATGGCATCACGAACTGTGATAAGAATACGTGTCACCTTTTGAACACATTTGACGTGGAACTAGTCAGTAAAATATTAACACATACCTTGAGTACTGTAAGGCTAATCAAGCAGGAATTATGTCCGTTGAGTGCCTCAGGATCGAGGATTCTTTCTCCTGCACAGATAGAGTTGGAAATAATGAATAAATAGGACAAAACAAAAAAGTATTTTTATCGTAGAGCACCACACACATACCCAGTCTTGCTGCAAGAAAGAAGTGTCAGATTTAGGGTGGCGAGCCTCCAAAAAAAAAAGTTATGAAAAAGCAACTTCCACACGACCCGATTGTCAATCTGTCGATGATCATCATGATGATGGTAGTAGGAAGTAGTGGTTGGTTGGATGGAACCAAAGAGTTTCATTGACATATCACTAACTCAGTGATGATCACTCAACGATGATCCGTAAAAATTAAGAAGTTATTGGTGTCGTTCAAGTCGGCTAAATTAATTATTATTTTGATATCTTTTGGTTACGTAACGGATCATCATTGAGTGATCATCATCACTGAGTTAGCGAATAAGGGGGCCTGAGGTTGGATTGGAACTTAGAGCAACACGGCCTTTGAAGCGAAGCATAATCATCATCGTTATTTTAAAACCTTTTCTCGTAAAGGGAGTATAGTATAGAGATGGCACATCGTCAGAAAAAAAAGAAAAGAAAGAGATGACATAATACGAATCATTTTTGTGTAAGCGAGAAACAATAACGATCACCTGTCCCTTACCCGCGTATGCATTTTTGTTGTTGGCCACAGAATTGTCAAATGCTTGTTTGCTCTTGTTTTGACAGATGAGTGGCAGAAAATCTCTGATTTTGAACCTTATGCTTATTGAGAACGAGAACCAACTCTATCTCCATCTCAAAGGTGTACGCATGCAAGCATGCACTCCGTCTATTCCTTTCTCTGTCTACGCCTTTTCTCATATTTTTACATGTCAGTAGTAGTAATATTTTTATTTGAAATGTCAAATTCTTTATACATTTATGTAGTATTTTAATTTGAGGCATTTATTCTAGTGGGAAGTAGCAGCAACGAGCCTAAAACACAGGGTTCAGGGAGTAGCGAGCGATACATCCCTTGTTTACTTTGCTTTGTTTCGATTTATTGTACTGAGGTTTCGATAATGATCGGTAAATTATTAACAAGGAAAGGTACAACACTACTACTTTATTAGAAAATAAAAAATATTTGTCTATGGTTTGCTCTGAATCTGAATTAAAATGGCGAGCGAAATGCGATGTTGTCACAGAAAAATTTAGTGAATTTTTGTTGTTTCGCGAAAACCTATTGTTACTTCTAATTTGAGGCGTTACTCATAGATAATTAAATAATGGAGAAAATACCTAGGACACACGAAGGTATGTAGTATTTTTTATATATTGATTCTAAGACGCCAGCCAGACATTTATTTGTACTTCTAACTATTTATTTATTTTTCCTTTCCGATGTTTTGATATTGGCACGGAGTCTTGCATATCGTGATTCTTAGAAGGGGGTAGTCTATTGCACCGATGTGTTAATAAATTAGTAAACGATTACTTTACAGTATGAAAATTATAACCTGAATAGAGGTAGGTATACTTTACTCTTGACATCACATGGCCATTGTAGGTCCCAAGCCTATCTACACCATACAGCGAATATCACTAGGTTGTCTACCCAGTCTAGATACAGTCTTATATCTGCCATCCTAATTAATTTATATTTGAGTATAAAATCTTATAGTATCTGATTACCCAGTTACCTCAATACCTGTTTCCTTTCTCAAGTCTGATGTTTACCTTTTCTCCTCTATCCTTGCTGCAAAGTGATTATCATCCTATACCAATTATCGTCTTATTTTTCAGCTATTGAAGCTCAGATAAGAGAAATTCAAGCCAAAAAGAATGAGCTGCCCGAGAATGGCAACAACAAAGGTGTATCTCTCGGAGAGCAGTACTATGACAGTGACATCTATGACAATACTGCCACCGGTGGGAAATCCAGATACGAGGGATATGTAACATCAATTGCTGCTAATGATGAAGTGGAAGATGAGGATCTTGAGAATGTGCCTGTCCCTCAGAAGAGGTCAGGCTATACTGCACCCGCATCACTTCTCAATGATGTTGCACAGGTATTGTACTTTGATGTTGCACAGGTATTGTATGTTCATGTAAAGGATCTATTAAACTGCACCCTAATTAGGGATGCTAGTTATTACACTACACCTAATTAGGGCCCTAATTAGGCGTTCAGGCAGAAAGTGCACTCATTTAGGGCCCTAATTAGGGATGCTCATTATTACACTATACCTAATTAGAGCCCTAATTAGGCGACTAATTATAGTCAGGCAGAAAATGCACTGATTCAGGGCAATGTAATAGCCCTTTATAGAAATATTTTTATTTTAAAAGAATTAATATGGCGGTGTAGGGGCAGGCCTAAACAGAGATGGCGGGACAAACTTGATAAGTTCCTGCCGGGGTGGCCGG
>CAUOQF010000360.1:0-19708 GCA_963457715.1 Argyresthia albistria | reverse complement strand
CCTCAAGCCTTCCAGACGTTTGGGTTTTGCCGCAAACTCCACACCTCTACAAACATAAAATGTACCTTCTACTCTACAAGCCCTACTCACACCAAGCCAAATTTTCCATTGGACGCTTTTATAGTTCCAATTTCAAGCAGAAACGTCATCGGTAGGTATTTTAGGAAACTAAGGGACAGAGCTTTACGTCTCGTAGAGCGCTGTCCCTCTCTTTCCTACTATATCTATCGTTTTTTGCTGGAAATCGGAAGTATAAAAGCGTCACACGTAGAGGTTTGTTTGTTTGGCAAACGTGATCGATCATCATGAATGAAATGAGCTGCAATACGGCCTACCTGCGGCTGTGGTTGCATGCCGTCTCGCTTCCCCGCATCGGCGGCGGCGGCGGCGGGAGGGGGTGGGGCGGGAGCGGCGGGCTGGTCGGGCTGGTCGGGCTGGTCGGGCGCGTCGGGGCCGAGGTCGGGCGGCGGCGGCGGCGGCTCCGAGTACCTGACACGCGACAACGATCGCACAGTGAGTGACCAGGAGCTCTATTTCTTATTAGCTCTTTTGCAAACGAGCGCTCTTTTCTACCGATTTTCGTTCGCCATATTCAAAATATCGCATTTTTCAGTCATTCGCTCTGCAACGAGTGGTCAGGACTCAGGACCACCGAAGACGAACGATTCGGAAAAACAGACAATCGACGTCATGCGATACACAAGTCCAACGTACTTACTTCTTCGCATGCGATATAGAAAGAAAGAAAGAAAGAAAGAAAGAAAGAAAGAAAGAAAGAAAGAAAGAAAGAAATAAAGAAACGTTTATTACAAGGACAGTTAGACAAAAGAAACCAAAAACACAAAAACATATTGATAACTATATCACACGAGCGCATTGAACTACTATTACGTAGTAATGGTAGCTCAATGCACGAGCGAATGAAAAATAGAGCTGTGCCTCTCAGCAGGGTCACTTAGGCCACAGCTGGCTCACTCACCAGGGATCCGGCGCCGACTGGTCCTTAGGCGCGTATCTCTTGAAGTGCTCTTTCATGGCGCGCGGCAGATCCGGCATCGGGTATAGTCGGTTCAGCTTGCAGTAGCGCTGTGGGGCACAACGCGTGGTCAGTTAGAAGTTGTAGCCCTCAATCGTCATTAAATAACCTAGGGAAATCCTGGGATTTGGACTATTCCAAAAATCCTCACTGGATTGAGAAGAATTCCTGAAATTCCCATAAATTTATCTATTATACTAAAGGTGATCACCAGCCCACAAATTATGTAAGACATGAGATTATAGGGCTATTCCGAAAATTTTCACTGGAAAATAATTCCAATAATCCCCAAAAAGCACCTAAGTAGGTAGAGAAGATTTCTTGTACAAAAATCACCAGTCTACAGAACCATAAGGTTAGATGAATTTCTGATCTGGATTGTCTGATCTACCGACTTTGTCCAGTAGGGTGACTCGCCTAACATATTATAGGGTAAGCAGTACAATGATTGGCACCTTAAGGAAAATCTCATGTTTGAGGTTCAGTATCTATGTAGTTAGCTATTGAAACTATCATGATGTTGTGTTTTCTACTACTATAGGGATCTAAGAACCTAATAAAACCTGATTTATCTTTCTAAAATCTAATTTTAATTCATCAATTCACAAAATAGTGAAAAATTACCCAAAAGTACATTCATTGGCCCCTTCAGCACAATGATTAGCCCTATAATAAGTATAAAGATTGGCATGCCAATCATTATACACGTGAGGTGCCAATGAATGTACTCCATTGAGTAATATTGATGGGAAATAAAATAAAATACCTAGAACTTTATGAATTATATTCTTGAATGTTATCCGTAGATTCCGTAGAACCTGCTACCTACCTCAGATTTCGACTCATTCGAATGTGGGTACCTTATCTATCTATACCTATAATACCCTATATACAAAATATTTTTGGTGAAAATACACACCTCTAACCTTTCCAAACTTTTAATAAAATAAAATATAAAATGTGCACATCACTACTAGATAAAAGCATAATCGTAAAAACTCAGTACATTGATTGGCCCCACTTAGAATACAATCATCAGCAGTGCCAATGGTCAAAAAGTACAATGATTAGCAGTGCCATCATTTGTTTACAGAGGGCTGATGACAGTTTTGAGTACATACTTTTAAACAACTCATTCGTCGCAATTAATTGCAAATAAAAATTCTGAAATAGTTTTAACAATCATTAGCCCCGGTGCCAATGAACTGCACCTTCATAGAAACTTAAGGTTACAATGATTGGCCCCGATTAAAACTGATTTTAGGCGTTGAAATACAATAACAAACTGCTTAATATCATAACTTGACTCATATAATAACAACAAAACCATTAACTCGCATCTAGACTTCCAAAATAACAAGTAAAAAGGCTTCAACACTCACCTGTTTCTTAACAAAAATCGTAACGATTTCAACAATCCGCACCACACAGAGACATGTTGGTAAAGAACATTTTTTCACAGAGTTGCCAGTAGTTTCATCTAAAAACTACCAATTTGGTGTTGTCACTTACGAAATGGTGGATTTAATAGAAATTTTTGTTTTACTTTTCTTATCTGGTAATTCTTAATAATTGTGTTCAAAGTCCAGAGTGCCAATCAATGGGGGGGTGCTGGAATTAGTACCCTTTACCCTACTCTTTCATCAAACGACAACGCCCTTATTCTTAGAGTACAAAGAGTCTTTCCCTCTCATTAATAAAAAGTTAATCTAAGCAGCTGTGTTCTGTCCCGTTCCGCCGCTCTCTGATCAACTTTTTATTAATAAGGGCGTTTAAGTACCTTTATTGCGTGCTCACATGTGATGCTAAACAACTCACATCGATAGTCTTCAGCATGGCGTGGTCGGGGCGCGCGTGTTCCCGCGCTTCGTCTAACAACATCTGCGCATGAGTGAGCAGCTTGTTGTCTGCGTCACGGATCTTCTTCTCTGCGAGCTCGCCGTAGAAGTAGCGGGACTCCGCCTTTTCACGCGCGTCGCGGTCGGCGCGCTCTTTCTGTGAGGACGGATCGTGGGTGAATTTGGATTTCCAGGCAGCAAAAATTAAAAATTAAAGCCAACCCTTGTAGGGATTGCACAGAAATAGCTGATGAATCAAATGCTTCGGCTTGCACCCGCTAACCCGTTGGCTTGCTCCTCCGTATTTGTGATGACATGTGACAGAGTATTCGGTAGTATAGAGTTAGGGAATGCTTACCCATAACCTCAGCAAATCCTCACGGTGCTCCTTGATCTTGCGTTCCTTTTCCAAGCGATTATGCTCTTTGTATGCATCGTAGATCTCGGAGTTTTTGAACCTAGAAAAGAATAGACTTTCGTGAAGCTCCATGAAGCTCGCACGCAAATAACTTACAGGTGAAGTGACTAAGCAAGTGAAATAAGTAAATTTCCAATTTGATCAATCAAACCAGACCTAAGTATTCCAGAAATATTTAGTTGTGCCCAAGTTATAAGCCGAGCAAGGCGCAGGTCTTGTGGAGCAAACGTGAAGGACCGAGCTTGGCATAGCGCGTCCCTTACTTTCCCACTGCAAAACTCGCACCACGTTTGGTATGCTGGTTTCTGGTGCAGAACTTGTTGCCCCAGCACCCGTAGCATGCCTGCCCTGGGGGTCGCGATGCGAGAGAGTAAAGGACCGAGCACGCGCCTAACATGTCTCCGCCCCTCAATAACTCTCTCCCATAAACTGAGAAACTCCCACATTTACTAACCTGTTCATGATGCCCCACTGTCGCATGTTGTTGAACTGGTGCAGCCGCTCAGCCTCGCTGCGCTCCCACTGCGCGCGCGCGTCGCGCCGTTCTTGTCGGAACTTCTCCAACTTTTTCTCTTTAGCCAGGCGACGCGACTCTTCTCTGTTGGTCATTATTAGCAAATTACCATCACGTCTTTTCTCATAGAATAGAAGAAGAAGAAAATAAATAGTTTATTTTGCCTTTAAAAAAAAAATACATAAAAAGTACAGTTACATAGGTAAGACAAATAATTGAAACAAAAAGTAAACTTTCGAAAAAACCGACTTCCACAAACCCTATTTGATTAGATTGAGTTTAATACTAACTGTAACCCCTTATCCCCCCCTCCCTTGGGGAATTAATTTTGTCAAATGCTATATCAGTGCTACCCCACGCGACTAAGGAACCCCTGTACAAAGTTTCATGGCTCTAGGTCCACCGGTTTAGGCTAT
Organism: Argyresthia albistria; assembly: GCA_963457715.1. Lineage (NCBI taxonomy): Eukaryota > Metazoa > Arthropoda > Insecta > Lepidoptera > Argyresthiidae > Argyresthia > Argyresthia albistria. The sequence goes on along the minus strand of CAUOQF010000360.1, from coordinate 15,486 downwards.
GCGTTGCCTGCCCGTCAGCCACGCATTGTATTTGTACCTAGTATTGAGCAGATCTGGTGGCCATATGTGGTCTTCATCAGCAGTTCCGCATCACAATATTATGCTTACCATGTGCATTTGCACGAGTTATTATGAAAAACACAAAAATCACTATAGGTCTGCCTATAATATTTGAAGAGTTCTCTCGATTTCTCCAGGATTCCATCATCAGATCCTGACCTGGTATCAATGGGACCACCCTTGAGATATTACCTATACGCCGAAAAAAGATTTGTTCAAATCGGTTCATAATTGGCGGAGCAATCGCGTAACAAACATAGAAAAAAAAAAAAAAAAAACATACGGGTCGAATTGAGAACCTCCTCCTTTTTTTGAAGTCGGTTGAAAAGGGACGGTATGTCAGAACAGAGAGGCAGAGATAGTTAGTTTTATTTATGTACTCCGCTGATTAAGCGGTAATTAGAAGTAAGTCAGCAAGTAAGTAAATGTAGCCCATAAATGTCCCCACCGAGGGGCACAGGCCTTTACTCGGATACGAGTAAGACTGAGCCATACTCCACCACGCTGGCTCAGTGCGAGTTGGTGGAGGGGTGTCGGGTTAGCGGCCAATTCGACTGACGAAGAGCCCACAACAAAAATATTAATATTATGTTGACGTTGACTAAGCAATATGTATGATTTTATGATCAATAAAAAATTGACTTTAACTTTGACTTTGAGGAATGATGAGGATGAAGTGGCAAGTGAAATAATTCTTTACATATCCTCCTTCTCTTTGATGGCTCTGTCCAGGCTGGCTTGCTCCTTGGCTTGCAGCGCCGCGTCCCCTGACTCCAGTGTCTTGCCGATTGCCTCCACCACTCGTAACCGAGCGTCGTTGGTCTGGAAATAAAACCGGCTGATTAAAATCTCCGATAGGAAGATCGTATCCAACGAAGAACTCTTCACCTTTTTTTGGAAGTTTTTTTTATCACCTTCTTCTTAGGCTTTCAATGATTCATCGACATTATTGCCTGTTAAGGGTTCAGAAAGTAAAAATAAAAAAAATCGGTTAAGTGCGGGTCGGTATCGCACACGAAGGGTACCGTACCATCGTACAACAAATCAAAAGCACTCAAAACAATAAAAAAAAATATTTAAAAAGTTTATGCCTTCACGAGATTTGAACCGACGACCTCCGGATTGAGAGTCTACATCATACCGGCTGAGCTACCACAACCATGTGGGTTGACGCGAAATATGCTATCATATTTAAATGTGTAGTATATGTGTCTATGACATGGTTGCTATGACAATAAATAAACAGTTTCAGTCAAGATCTCCATTTTGAAATGCGTAAGTGTATCTAGACACGTCTCTTGTATCGGGGCCCCCTTTAATTTGCAATATCTCTCGTATTTCAGTATTTGTGGTTGGTGCGGCAACAGATATACACATTCTGTGAAAATTTCAGCTTTCTAGCTATTACGGTTCGTGCAGACGGACCCGGTGACAGACAGGACGGACGGACGGACGGACGGACAGACGGACAGCGAAGTCTCAGTAATAGGGTCCCGGTTGGCACCCTTCGGGTACGGTACCCTAAAAACGACTTCCACAAACCCTATTTGATTAGAAACCAATGTCAAGTGCTTTTTGAGTTAAATACAAACTGTAACCCCCTATTCCCCCCTGATGGTCTTGATGGTTTCCTGCTTACCTCCTTCTCCGTCTGCTTCCGTTTCTTGACCACCCTGGCGTTCGCTTTATTCAGCACGTCCTGCAGCTGGTCGTCCATCTTGTCCCTTGTCCTGCTCTCGTTGCGGAGCTGCTCGTTCTCTGCGCGAGCGCGGTTCATGTCGGCCCAGATGCGCGCCTTCTCCGCTGCTTTCTATTTAGTTATTTATTTTATTTCAGTCTTAGTTATATCCCAGTGGGCAGAAAGTTTTACCTCGAGAAAATTCCGAATTCAACGAAAACCCAATTTATGCAAAAAACTTAATAAATTCGCATACGCACTATATAATTTATCTAAAAAAGTGCCAGAGGATACTTTAAAAGTAGCTTACGAATGGTTATGTAGATTCCGTTGGACTCATAAGTATTTTGGGGAAACGAAATAGGAAAGGAAAAGGTAGGTACTAATAAATAAAACTAGTGGCTCTGTGAGCTGTAGACCTCGCGAGTATGTCGGTGGGAAAGCTGAACTGCTAACACACATAAAAAAATAACCCAAATAATTTTCTTTCAATAACACATACAAACTTATGAATGTACCTGGTTACGTACATGCAGTATGAAAGTAGCCGCACCAATAACTTTGTAAACTACATTTCGCGATCTTTTATACAACCTATTGACTTTTTACTAAAATTATATAATCTGTTTCACTCTCATAGTCTTTACAAATCCAACGACACCTCATTTGTTAATATCCATCGAGCCGTTTGGGTTGTAGCGATTTTTTTACATTTTAAAACCCCATATCTCCGCCATTTTGAAAAAAATCAAAAAACTGGCACGAGTAAAAAATTCTATTTATTTTTTCAACCTGCTCACAAAATTTCACGAGAATCGGTTCATAAATGCGACCTGTAGAGGAGAACAACCGGACATACAAAAGCATTTTTGCCCAAACCTGAAACGGAGACGCTTCGCTCGCTCATCTGTTTCACTCTCATGGTCTTTACGAATCCAACGACACCACATTTGTTAATATCCATCGAGCCGTTTGGGTTGTAGCGATTTTTTTACATTTTAAAACCCCATATCTCCGCCATTTTGAAAAAAATCAAAAAACTGGCTCGAGTAAAAAATTCTATTTATTTTTCCAACCTGCTCACAAAATTTCACGAGAATCGGTTCATAAATGCGACCTGTAGAGGAGAACAACCGGACATACGAAAGCATTTTTGCCCAAACCTGAAACGGAGACGCTTCGCTCGCTTCGCTCGCTCGGTCAATAAAAATAACCGGCCAAGTGCGAGTAGGACTCGCGCACCAAGGGTTCCGATCACACTTGGAGAGCGTAACACGTGTAATTAGGTTTCCACACAAAAAAACTAAAGTATTATGTCATCCATGTAAACTAGTGGCTCTGTGAGCTGTAGACCTCGCGAGTATGTCGGTGGGAAAGTGCTAACACACATAAAAAAATAACCCAAATAATTTTCTTTCAATAACACATACAAACTTATGAATGTACCTGGTTACGTACATGCAGTATGAAAGTAGCCGCACCAATAACTTTGTAAACTACATTTCGCGATCTTTAATACAACCTATTGACTTTTTACTAAAATTATATAATCTGTTTCACTCTCATGGTCTTTACGAATCCAACGACACCTCATTTGTTAATATCCATCGAGCCGTTTGGGTTGTAGCGATTTTTTTACATTTTAAAACCCCATATCTCCGCCATTTTGAAAAAAATCAAAAAACTGGCTCGAGTAAAAAATTCTATTTATTTTTCCAACCTGCTCACAAAATTTCACGAGAATCGGTTCATAAATGCGACCTGTAGAGGAGAACAACCGGACATACGAAAGCATTTTTGCCCAAACCTGAAACGGAGACGCTTCGCTCGCTTCGCTCGCTCATCTGTTTCACTCTCATGGTCTTTACGAATCCAACGACACCTCATTTGTTAATATCCATCGAGCCGTTTGGGTTGTAGCGATTTTTTTTCTCCGCCATTTTGAAAAAATCAAAAAACTGGCTCGAGTAAAAAATTCTATTTATTTTTCCAACCTGCTCACAAAATTTCACGAGAATCGGTTCATAAATGCGACCTGTAGAGGAGAACAACCGGACATACGAAAGCATTTTTGCCCAAACCTGAAACGGAGACGCTTCGCTCGCTTCGCTCGCTCGGTCAACCAAATTGAATATTTTTTTAGAAAGACAGAAATTTGCAGTGTTCAGATTTTTCCCTTTACCTTGCTTCGTGCCAAATTTCAAGATTCGAGGTCAACGGGAAGCCTCTGTGTTTTTTTTCCCTTGCGAATATCAAGCAATTTCAGCAAAATTGAGACTATGCGGTATCTTTTGATTGCGTTGACCTATAAGTTTAATTTAAAGTAAAGAATGCCTTGAACTACAAATGAATATATTCTTTTTTGCAAATAGGGTACCTACTTATCAAATATTTCCGTTTTAAATAGGTAAAGATTAAGAAAAGCTGCCTTACAAACTTTATTTCAAATTTCTTGATAGCTTCGATCTGCTCTCGAGCCTTCAAGTTGTCCAACTTCTGTTGATTAAGTTCAGTTTCATATTCGATCCTCGCTTGCTCTGCTGTTTTTTGAGCCCTGAGACACAAAAATTGAGTTATTAAACTTCCTAACTTCATCATCCAAAATATTGTTCTAACCAGCAAGTTGGGAAAAATTCCTTTAGCTGCCAGCTAGATTACTAGATCTTACTGGTCTACAATCTCCTTCTGGTTCTTCTTATTGACCTCCCACCGCGTCTTCTTCTTCTTCTCCATCAGCTCGTTCCACTCTTTCGCGTTCCTGGTGATCTCGTCGTCGTTCCTTCTCTTCTCTTCTTGGGCTTCGCGTCGTCTTGCCTCGTTGAACTTGACCTGCTCATCGCGCTCCTTCTGGATGACCGTTTCGATGACGGCGCTGGTAGAATAATAATATTCTCATATGAGGTGGACGAGGCACAAGGGTTGAAAGTCGCGTAAGGAATCGCATTGCAATATCTATGGCTAATAAGATAATAAATAAATAAATAGCGAGGGCACAAATAGTTTTAGCTTGTCGACAATGTGCTGAGACGCGCCGCGCCGGCTACAAACAAACAAACAGGAATTTTGCGCCCTCATTATAGCTATTGCCGCGAGTTTCAGTACGCAACTCACTGCCCTGGATGCGGGTCCGTGTGACGCCGAAGCCGTACTCCCCAACAGAATTCTTAAAATGCCCTGTTAAAATCCCGCTTTGAGCTCATAGTCAAAGTCAAATCTTTATTTGTTAGATATATAGGTACATTAAAGATTTTAAAGTAATTAAAGTAGGTTCTCATGTTTTACGTAATGGCATGCAAATATTATTTGTTCATGCAAAAGTTTTTAGAATTATAGAAAATCAATTAGGTAGGTATATTATTGTAAAATAAAATATACTTGGATTGGTGCAACCGAACGGGTAACGTACGAACTATCCTATAATGTTGTGTCGTGTTACGTGTAAGTTACAGAGCCCTATATACCTCTGCTGAGATCTATAAGCATAAGAACAGGATGATGAGTGGTAAGATAAGCAAGACTCGTAGTATGTGGCACAGATTAATAAAGAGTTATGTGGGGAGGTTTTGCCGCGGAAGGTGAGTGACAGAGGCATGTAATGTAAAGCGCGTGCTCTGTCCTTCTCTCTCGCGCCGCGACCCCCGCGGTGGCAGGCATGCTACGGGCACTGGGCATTGGTATTACCTTAGCAACAATTTAGGAGCGTCCTTGTTTTTGAACACGCTGTCTCTGGCGCTGTGCATCATCCTCACTTGTTCCGCCTGTTTCCGCTTCACGTACTTCTTGTAGAAGCGGTTGTTGGCTTGCTCGGCCACTTCGATGCGCGCGCGTCGAACCTCCTCGTTGCGTCTATTCACGTTCTGAGGGTCACTTAAAATTATTCATTTTGATCTCGTGCCAGCAGTAACTAACAGCCCCAGTAATTTAAACTTGGAATTTAAGCTCAGTCGTTTTTCAGTGAAAGCAGTAGGATTCCAAAAATCCTCACTGGCGACTCATAGCTCGATCCACAGCAAACGATTCCTTTTGGATCGGACGATCCAGCGATCCGCGATCCAGGATCATGCATGTCTATCCAGCCAGCGATCCGCGATCCAGGATCGTGCATGTCTATCGAGCTATAATCCTCACATTTGAAGCTTCATGAAAAGTGTGAGTGACAACCTCACAAACTTATGCCTATCACTTCGGAACTATGATGGCACTAATTATGTGCATTTTGGCACTAATTAGCACTAATTAGACACTAATTATTGGTATTGCCAGAAATCATTTTCATGAAGCTTTCAAATGTGAGGGTTATAGTTCGACCGCGACAGACATCCAGCTAAAGAGATATTTCTACCAGCAAACCTAGGCAGGACAGGAATGTGGATGCATGCGAGGACAGTCCTAGTCACCAGGCTGTATGTATCTCATGAACCGTGGTAGCTAGACAGTTGAAATTTTCACAGATGATGTATTTCTGTTGCCGCTATAACAACAAATACTAAAAATCAAAAGAAATTTAATATTAAGGGGGGCTCCTATACGACAAAGGTGATTTTTTGCTCATTTTTGCTCGATATTGATAATGGTAGCAGGTAGACGCTTAAAATGTTCACAAACTGCTCAATAAATTTTGTTTAAACTGATTTTCATCGAAAGTTTATATTGAGATACACAGCATATATTTTTTATAGATTTATCACTCTCTTACTTTAAATTAAAAGTTAGAGGGGTGGGGACACAGATTTTTTCATTTTGGACGGCTCTTTAAAGATTGACTTTGAGGAAAAATGGTTTTTGGAACCTCCACTTCATTTTAGGACCACCTCCACCTATAGACACCCCACACATGTAGGTTTGATGAAAAAAAAATATTTTTGGTTTCAGTTTCATGTATGGGGAGCCCCCCTTAAATTTTTATTTTTTTTCAGTTTTTGTATAAAAATCGTAAAGCGGTTCATAGAATACATCTACGTACCAAGTTTCAACTGTGTAGTCCTAATAGTTTTGGAATAAAGTTGCTGTGACATACGGACGGACGGACGGACGGACAGACAGACTTGACTATAAGGGTTCCTTATTTCTCTACGGAACCCTAAAAATGTATGTGCATGTCGCGGCGAAGACGAATCGGAAGCCACCCTAGCTCCTTGCGATATTGATTATTGAGACATATTTGCGCAGCCCGAAGAGAAACCGAATCCCGTGTTGTAGGTAGGTATTTTACCTAATAAATAACATCATGCAGCGAATCTAATCACCACGTAACTTAGTATGTGTAGTTAGTTCAGATGACAATACAATAGGTAAATAAAATATATGGTACTATCGAGCTGGGGCCGAATTCTACTAAGTTCACAAGTATAACGACAAGCCTGGCACAAACTTCAATACGAGGTATTTGGACCTATTCTACTAAAACCGGAATCCAATTCACAAGCGCCAGCGTGAAGCCAGCGTACTTCGTATTCTACTGTCCAAAACGTACTTACGCTGGCGCCAGTTTGACGCCAGCGTACTTCGTATGCTACTGCCCAAAACGTACTTACGCTGGCGCCAGTTTGACGCCAGCGTACTTCGTATGCTACTGCCCAAAACGTACTTACGCTGGCGACATGCTTGCTATGCTTGTGAACAGTAGAATTCGGGCCCTGGTCTGATGATGGAGCTTGAAGTGGCAGAGCTAGGGAACCCAGGATGCTCACTTGCAAACCCATCCAGTTGGGGTCATTCGATTTGTCGTGGCAAGCACTATTCACATCTTTTAGTACATTTCTCTTTATCATCAGCTGATGATGGAGCAAGACGGTGGTACACTGAACCCTGGGATTCTTACTTGTAAGCCCATCAACTTTGGGCTCATTGAATTCGTCTTGATAGACCTCTTGATCTCGAAAGGGCGTTCTTAGTTTTTAATTAAGTAAGTAGGTACCCATTATTTTATTACAAACAAATCGATAAATCTTACCTCCACTGAGTTAGGCCACGATTTGGTCATGTTTGCGCTTTTCTCGTTCAGATATTTTAAGTATTCTCTTCGACGGACGGTTTCGGGATCTTCCTTGTTTGTGTCCGTCCACTTCTTTATCCGATTAAATTCGTTCCTGGACAAAGCGATTGGCATTTTGGGGCAAGCTGGAATTTTAAATTGAGGCGGTAGTTAGCGATGTTAGGCTGAACGTTTGAAAACTGAAGTGTGTTTTCTGATAGGCTTTCTCTTTTTTTTCAAAGCTTATTTAACTTTTTTCCGGATTCACATGAACAACAAATATTGCTACAATATTCGTGTAAGTATTTAGTTTGTTTTGGAAATACAAAAAAGAAAACAAGTATAAAATGTCGCCTCAGAACAATATGTCAGCATGTCAGCCCTCTGTCAGCCATTTCCATTGACCTCTATTTCAGAGAGTGAGTAGAAAGAAAGAAGAAAATGTTAGGCTTAGCCATGGAGGTTTTTAACGCAGCGAGCAAGTGACAGATCCCTGGGCTTAGCTGAGTGAGACCAGTTTACTGCCAGTATCAATTATTGCAAAGTGTGGAACATTCTTGAGATAATTTTTCATCTTCTTTCATCTTTCAACTAATCAATGAAATGAAGGATTAGGTATTTTACGCTATTTGTAGTAGCCTCTTGTAATACAACTAAAATTTTAGAAATGTGTGCTTCGCCGCCACTTTGCCGCGTGTTTCATTATTACCAAGGCAACGACAAGTATACTCCTCTGCATAGATGGGCAATCACCTGGAATTATTCCACTTTTTGGAATAATTCCAATATCCTTCCAGAATTATTCCAAATCCTTCCATTTTGATGGGAAAATATGTGTAAATATGGAAATGTAAATATCGTTGTAGGACTATTATATCAACAACTTATATCATGAGGATTTTTTGAAGTAAAACTTCTTGGGGCACGGGGGTAAAATTTATTTAACCTCTCAACTGTGGGTTATTCATATATTTGCTTTTCAATTGATACTAGCCGGGTGCTATCACGAGTGGCTAAGAAATGTAACGGAAATTGGAATCGGTGACGTCAGGGTCGGCTGAAGACTTTTAAAACCGCAACTATTTTCAATACGGTTTTTAACTAATCAGATAATATAATAATACATTCGTACAATAAAGAATGTTAATTAGTGAGAGAAAAACCTGATGAAACGTTAACAAATAAAAATTATTTTAAGCATTCTTCCACGAGTTCTTGATTTCCGGTATGGCCAAGATGGCGCCGCCGCCGCCGCCGCCGCTGGCTGGGATAAACAAAACCAGTGACGTGACCAAAAACTACTTCGTTCAACCTCTTTGTTGGAACCGGAACTTATGTTTGACAGCTGTGCGATGCGATCCATACAGTTTGTAAGAAAAGAGTTTCATCAATGTCACACGGGTCGATATGGATTTCTAAAACAAGCAAAGCAATGCATACATTTGAGCGAGACGGCTTAAAGACGTGACGTCAGATGGTATATATATATCTGAGCGAGATGCAAATAGTATTGACACTATTGAATGAGTTAAGTATATCACCACGAGCGCGACAAATTGTAGATAAGGAATGGTGGGAAATAAATGACATGACGTATTAAAAGTAAGTACAAGTATAAAATAATTTCAAATAATCGGACGTCTGAAACTTAAAAGTAACTTGAAGCAGAGATTGGATCTCAAAATTGGAAATTTAAATCTCTTTTAGTATAGGTAGGTATAGGTGTATAGTATAGGTACCACTTAATGATCTAGCTACAGAAGTTTTACTTCTAACACGTGTACGGTGCTACACGCGTATCTTTTTCTTTAAACGTCACATAAGCGAGATAATTGATATTTTAGATTGCCAAAAGCTTTTTTTTTGCAAAATCATTTAATTATGGGGGACGATTCTAGTTCGCGTCCGCAGGAGTGTACCCACCGAAACCCTGCACGTGTCCCCCGGGTGGTGCTAAACGAACTTGAAACCATAGGCAAATAGGCTAATTAAAAGGAATACTATTCACTATTCCCTTATAGCCTTTTCACTCGAGCCATACGAATAAATAAAAATAACTGGGGTCACTCTAACATCTCGCTTATGTGACACTTTAGGTCGATTTTTATCATGACATAAATTGTTGGTCTAATAGTCTTCTATCGACCTGTGTAAGTTTAAATTCGATATCTTTGTAAAACACCTTTATTTTAGACTATTTACACATATTTTCCCATCAAAGTTGTGTAAATATGGGAAAATTAAGGTGCTTTTAAAAGATATCGAAATGAAAACTGCACACGTCGATAGAAGACTATTATACCATCAAATTATGTCGTAAGAAAATCTGTCCTAAAGTGTCACATTAGCGAGATATTTGAGTGAATGATTTTGCAAAAATAAACCTTTGGCACTCTATGATATCAAATATCTCGCTTATGTGACGCTTTAGAAAAAAAAAACCTCATGGCATAATGTTGGTATAGTAGTCTTCTATCGACGTGTGCAGGTTTTAATTCGATATCTTTACAAAACACCTTAATTTTTCCAATATTAATACTTATTTTCCCACCCAAATGGAAGGATTCGGAATAATTCCAGAATAATTCCAACTTTTCGAATTTTTCCAAACTGGGTGATTCGGAATAATTCCCAGCGCCCATCTCTGCTCCTCTGTGATATCAATAAGGTTGGTTGACAACATGACAACACAAATAAACATGGAGGTATTAATATAACAAATAAAATACCATTGTTATGATAGTTTCTGAACGGTAAATCACTAAACTGATCAATAGTGCTGCGCTAGCTATCATAGATATCGATCTTAGTATCGATTATTTATCAGAACAATAATGAAATACCTATACCTTCAGCTAAAGCTAGATCTTTAACTAGATTTATCGTCATTAAAACAAGAAAACAAACATAAATACTACCAATTAGAAGTCTGCTACTTCCTCATCCTCTCAGCAAATGTTAATAAAATGATATGTATGCAAGTCAACGTTAAGTACATACCTCGTATGATTTATTAATTTTCGTACCAAACAATTTTAAATCATAAAACCTACCTTACCCATACAATATTTTTTCTGTAGGTACCTAATATTGTTTGTTTCTTATCGAGCTCACGTCATTAATGAGTTACTTCACTACAACTGTCAAATCCCAAATATTTACGATAAGCCACGTTGGAAGTGCCAACTCGCATTTCCATGATAAATAATTCGTTTTTCTGTTGAAATCCCGTAAGTTCCCTCTCAAAAACAACCCAGTTCCCAAACCCACCACTTCCCCATCCACAACTTACGCCCACCACGTAGTTTTTGCCGCAAGTCAGCTGACAAACCTGTGACATAATTCTGTAAATAAACCGGGATCTTACTGTTTTTGTGTGTTCGTAGGGCGAGTGTTGAGTGAAAATGAGGATAAAGGAGTTGAAGAGGACTGTGAACGTGAGCTGGTCTCCCGCGGAGCAGTACCCGGTGCTATTAGCGGCCGGCTCCGCGGCCCAGCAGGTCGACTCTTCCTTCAGCTCGAGTTCGCAGTTGGAGCTGTATGGACTCAACTTGGAAGACCCGGGACTGGACTTGGAGTTGAAAGCCAGCATTCAGACGCAACACAAGTGAGTCGTCGTTTATACATTTGTGTCAAACATTGGCACCTAGCTGTTTGTTACAGGTGGATTCTTGTAGGGAATTTGGGGTATGTAGAATATGTTTTGTTATGCCCAAAGACTCCACGTCTTTGGGTCAGAGTGTCAGAGTGGCGGAGGCCCCAACTTGTAAAATTTTCGAAAATCTTCACTTTTTGAGGCCTCCATGTAGTTATATTTTGTGATATAGAAAGAATATCATAGAATATCATTATCATATATCATATGTCTGCTTTATGACACTACTCATTCTAGGGTGCGTTTGGCTACAGGTAGTAATCACTCCGAGTGATGCAAAAATTACCCCAGAGTGTTCGCAAACAACCCGAGTGACCAAACTGTTATATTCTATTCTTCTTTAAGGGGGTTGAAGTGCCTGCACGTGGCCCACATGTGCGGGGCCTTTGTGCATGTCCCATTCTCCCACTTCCTTATTTCAGCCAACCCAAACCAGCCAAATGTGGTGTATAATTTATGTTATTTATTGTTCTAAGATAAAGAGTAAATGTTCTTATTGTGTAATAAAATAAAGTAAGTAGGAGTAAATTAGATATAATTATATTAGATAGAATGTAAGTAATTAACTAAGAAAGTAATTAACAACAATGTTCCTACATAGCTATAAACAATAAAGTATGTTCCGTATGGCCTCTAGCTCCTGACACACAGGTCGCCCTAGTTTGGGAGTTAGAGCCACAATTATAATTAGGAAATAAGATACAATACAATAAATATATTTCATTTCATTTCATTTCATTGCTTGTGCCCGACAGGGTCCATAATGATCTACTTACCACTATTTCTTAAGACCTTATTGTTTTTTATGGAGTGCAATAAACAAATATGAATATGAATGTAAAAACAATACTTGGAGATAGAGAATAAGGCCAGGATTACCAAAATTATGAAATGGCGTTGTGAAAGCCAAATAATGTTGAAACTGTTCACAGATTCCAGAAGATAGTATGGTCGGGCGCTGGTGTGATTGTCGGTGGGTGTGATGGAGGCCTGCTTGAGTTCTACAGTGTTGAGAAACTGCTCAAAAATACACCCGAAGCCTTAATTGGGAGCTGCACTAAACATAATGGTATGCTATACTTATAATAAGTGTAACCCTCAGACCAATAACACATCTAATAGACAGAGTGTTTCAGTCAAATCGACGTCAAAACGACGCGCCACGATTATTTCTTTGTGTGCGTGTTCCACACACATTCAAATTCTTCCCCTAGTCGTATGAACCTTCCACTAGTCGGATGAACGCTGACGCGCACACAAGTTAAACAAGAATGTTGCTATGCCATGATTATGCCACCTCATTTTTTAACCGACTTTCCAAAGGAGGATGTTTACAATTCGTCCGGATGTTGTTTTTTTTTTATTTTTTATGTATGTGCCCCGATAGCGTCTAGACGGATGGACCGATTTGGAAAATTATTTTTTTGTTTGAAAGGGTTTACCTTCCCATTGGTCCCATTGACACCAGGTCAAGATCTGATATGGGATCCTGGAGAAATCGAGAGAACATCATATTATTATATTTTGGTCCGGGCTGTCAGCTGATTTGTATAGAGAAGTGAAAATTAAAGTTGCTCTGATCAAATCGGTTTCATAGTGAAAGTTGCTTAGAATGATGTCCCTAACAACCCCCAAAAATATGACTACACCTTTCTGTTACATCCTGTAATATGTTGTCACAACTCTGTATTTATGTCTCGCAGGCCCAATATCGGCGCTCGACATCAACCCATACCAGAAGAACCTCCTAGCGTCCGGCGCGTCGGACAGCGAGATCTTCATCTGGGACATCAACAACACGGGCCAGCCGATGGCGCCGGGCAACAGGAGCCAGCCGCCAGAACATGTGCAGGCGCTGGCCTGGAACCAGCAGGTAGGATATCCCACCTCCACCCGACCATATTCCGACTTCACCCGACCTCATTCCGACTTCACCCAACCTCATTCCGACTCCACCCAACGTCATTCCGACTTCACCCTACCTCATTCCGACTCCACCCGACCTCATTCCGACTCCACCCGACCTCATTCCGACTCCAGCCGACCTCATTCCGACTTCACCCGACCTCATTCCGACTTCACCCGACCTCATTCCGACTTTACCCGACCTCAATTTAATTCAATTTTTGGTTATAATGGCTTCCATCTATTTGATGATTCTGTCAAGATCGATCGATTTAATAAATTTGCATAAGGTTTATAGACGAAGAATAAGCCAACATTAACAGTGACTTGAAATTTATGGGTCTGGGAACCTCATTCCGACTTCACCTGACCTCATTCCGACTTCACCTGACCTCATTCCGACTTCATAACTACTAGCTCGCCCGTTCAAAGTCCTGGTGATTTTTAACCTACTCACATCGAGATAAAGATCAAAACCTATAATAAAATAGAACAAAATGGCATGGTCTTTTGTAGAAATTGGGTGGTTGGACGTTGTGGAGGTTAGGTTAGGTTAGCTGACCTAACCTAACATAAGGTTCGCATGGAACCAGCAAGTAGAATGCTCAGGGGATAGGACATACATATCGCTCTTCCACCCAACAACATGTCACAAGGAGGAAAACGCGGGAATCACGCCAACGTGTTAGTTTTGTTCATGAAATCCGCAGCTATTTTTGTCCCCCACTTGTCTGGCTCGGCCTTTTTTGCTGCTGTATTATTAGATTTATCAGTATAAATTATTGTTTTAGGTGCAACACATCCTCGGCTCGACGTTCGCAACACGATGCGTCGTTTGGGACCTGAGAAAGAATGAACCTATCATGAAACTCAGGTGGGTGTGTTCAAATCCCGCCTTTTTCGCTGCAATACTTTATACCCTTTCGACATTAATTTTCATCGTGACTTTGAGTCCCGAATTACACACTTTTATGCTACTCCTAATAAGCGTCACGCCTTAAGGCATACGTGGTGTCAGATTTTTAATGATCGATTGGGATGTCATAAAGATATGCCATGAGGTCATGAATGCAGCTACAAACTACCTAGCTGCAGGAAGAAATCTATTCATGAATATTCCACTGTAAAAATCGGTGTGCAATAAAGTGTAAATGTTTTCATCACCATTAGGAAAGTACCCAATAAATAAACATCAACGAATTGTCATACTCCCTTCCCTAGTGACACGCAGCCGCGCACGCGCTGGCGCTCGCTAGCCTGGCACCCCGCGGTGGCGACGCAGCTCTGTGTAGCGAGCGAGGACGACCAGGGAGCAGTCGTGCAGCTGTGGGACTTGAGGTAACTACCGCTACACACACATGGGACTGGTAACTGTGGTAGTTCTACACACACAGTTATAAGACTTGAGGTAACTACCACTAGCTAGCCTTTCCTAGTAAAGAAAAGATTAGTTATAGAAATATTTACACATGCATACACATAAGGAAGTGTTGAGAAATAAGATTATTTATCTGCGAATCATGTCTTACTCTCGCCGGTCCAAAGTCCAAAGGCCCGCGATTGCCAAACTACCCACATCGAGATAAAGTTATGAAAAAATGGAACAAAATATCGTGGTCTTTTGTGAACGTCGGACGTATGAGTAACCCCATCAAGTCTTGAGCCGGCTGCTCTCTCGTGTGTGAGTACATCACTCCAAGCGCACACAGCAGGCGGCTCCAGTTTAACACACTTTTCCGCCCTTGATTGCCCCTGCGGCAAGCGTGTGAGTGGCCAGCTTTAAATACCCTATCGAATGTCCACAGACTCGCTGCCTCCCCCCTAGTGACACTCGAAGGCCACCACAAGGGCGTGCTCTCAGTGTCGTGGTGCAAGCAGGAGCCGGACTTGCTTCTGTCTGCGGGGAAAGATGGCCGCGTGCTGTGCTGGAACCCCAATGATACTAGGCCGGTGAGGAAATGTGTTTTGCGGAGATTTGCCAATTAAAATTTACTGGTGTCTGCGTCTGCGTAGTTACACCTTTTTGGTCAAATTAAGAACAGTACATCGCGCCCTTATAAAATTCCCAAACATAAAATGCAATATACAAAGGTCGTTCCGAGCTAGTTCTGAGGGCCAACTTTTAACAATTACTTAGTGGGTACCTACAACAGTCAGACAGTCAGGACTTGTGATTTTATAATTTTCATGTTTTTTTTTGTTGTCACTTCCCGT
>CAUOQF010000359.1:0-26239 GCA_963457715.1 Argyresthia albistria | reverse complement strand
ATAAAAAAAAAAATCGCGTGTAGCACCGTACACGTGTTAGAAGTAAAACTTCTGTAGCTAGATCATTAACTGGTACCTATACTATACACCTATACCTACCTATACTAAAAGAGATTTAAATTTCCAATTTTGAGATCCAATCTCTGCTTCAAGTTACTTTTATGTTTCAGACGTCCGATTATTTGAAATTATTTTATACTTGTACTTACTTTTAATACGTCATGTCATTTATTTCCCACCATTCCTTATCTACAATTTGTCGCGCTCGTGGTGATATACTTAACTCATTCAATAGTGTCACTACTAGACATGCGCAAAACAGTGCACTAAAAAGTAATGTGATATGGCATTACATTTCGAACCAAGTGATATTACATTAGAGCATCACGCCAAACATCACGCATCACACGTCATGTAGAGCTTTACCATCGCTTTTGATACATAGTGATTGAGCCATTCATTACATCACCTGGGTTGAGTTCTGAAACACTGTCCATCGTATCATCAAATTAAAATTGTTTTGTTATTGTATGCAATGCACGATAAAGTTGACTTCCCTTCATACTACAACCCAAGTGCAATTTATTACACTACGAAATCTAGAAAGAAAAGGTTGTTCCAGGCTTAGGACTGGCAATGTTCATGGATTAAGATATAAACTATAGTTGAATACTAGCGTATTTAGTAAAGTCTGAATTCAGTACCTACCTAGTTCGTATCGTAACTTCATCACAATAATTAGATAATTATTTGCGAATTGTGTCGCCATGAAACAAAAGTGTCGCTACCTAAAACTAAAGTTTTGAAAGCAATAATAATATATAACAATAAGCAATGAATTCAATTACTTTACCGTTATAGCAAACTTTAAACCACTAGCAATTAGGGTAAAATTCGCTGACGTTTCGTCAATCCGATTTCCGATCCCGCACAAATCGTGCGAGCGAGTCAGAGTAACAACAAACATAACACTCACACACAACAACGATATTTCGACCGAGCGCAACCGACCGATCTTGATTGTGCCTCGAGCTACATACAGTTTGTATCGCTATCTGGGGCTCCAGCTAAATGGTTTGGCTCGCGGAAATAGCCGAAATACAACGACTGCACCCGAACACTTTAGCCGACATTTGATAGACCAATATGACTTGAGCCTCCAAACACATACTAATTCTATAAAACACAGAGCTCAACCCATCTGGTGTAATGCCAACCGAATGTGATGCGTAATGTCCAATATCACTGAGCCCCCAAACACATACTAATTCTATGAAATTCAGAGCTCAACCCATCTGGTGTAATAGTTGCGTGTGGCTCGCTTAATGCCATGTGATACGTGATGGATGCCCGATTCTGAAAAGCGATGCGTGATATGTCATGACGCGGTTATGTGATATGTCTTTTGTAATATTACGAGCATTACCTACACATCTCTAGTCACTACTATTTGCATCTCGCTCAGATTATATACCATCTGACGACGTCACGTCTTAAAACCGTCTCGCTCAAATGTATGCATTGCTTTGCTTGTCTCTGTGCCCAGTCCCTTTATTTAATTGATCGAGTACGTATTTTCAACTATTCCAAGTTAATGTGTACCTGCGGGGCTACCATAAGGCTTGCCACTCACCTCAGTCGCGCAGATAAATGACAAAGAAGATGGCTAAATCAATATATGGACGACTGCCCCAGACATGTACAAAGACTTCTCAACAGCCAATAGCATTTAAATATTCATTCATAAATTTAATTTACTGCGTCTGTATTTAGTTTGTAGAACTTGAAGAAAAAAAAATTAAATATAGGTAAATAAGAGTTGTTACTCAATACTCCGTGATTCCAATATGATTCCGTGACCTTTGCCGTCGCTAGAAATAAGCACCATTTTGCAATAACATGCAACATAACGCCATCTAGCCACTCCTCTGGAAACCTCCTGTTTTCAACAGTTTTGCTAGTTGGCAATTATGTTATTTTTAACGATGGCAAAAGTCACTAATCAATGGCGGAATCATAGAGTATGAAGTGACAACTCTTAATTATTTAATCATTTCCTTCAAGTTCTACAAACTAACTAAAGACGCAGTAATTTATGAGAGAATATTTAAATGCTATTAATTGGCTGTTGAGAAGTCTTTGTACATGTCTGGGGCAGTCATTTTGCCAAATTGCCAACTCCTTTCGCGTCTCAATGATGTTTCTCCATAAAATAGCGCGCATTCATTATGATATGACATTAAATTGTGACAAAATGCGTGGCTGGGGTGACTGGCGTGCCTTATGCTACCCCCGCTAACCTATACATACCTACTTTGCTAGGATTTTTTAGGGTTACTTCATCGCGAAGCGATGACGTAACTCTTATTTAATTTTATTCTTGACATTTCCTTAGTCCGCCATACGACATACCTCGATTTTGATATTTTACTTCAACATTATTGACTGGCATGAAGCATTAACTTTAAAATTACAAAAGCTTATTAAAATCAAAATCGTATAATTTCAACAGTTATAACAACAATTCAACTTTAAAATATGTATTACAAAAATTACATACAAACAAATAAGCGAAACAATAAGCCAATAAACTTATGGCTCTGTAAGCTGTAGACCTCGCTTTGGCCGTTTACTACAGATAAACATTAAATAGGTAGATATAACACGTACTTAGTAGCTAAACTGCTAATTTGTGACTTGAACTGCACTATATAATAAAAAGTGGCTTTAGAACAGTTCTAGGTACCTACTTATTGTTTTCAAGAAGTCTTAATGCAGCCATCCATCACATCGGAATTTGCTTGAAAACTAAATATCACATTTGGATGATTCTAAGTGACTTTATGCGATTACTAGCTGCCTGTTGCGCGACTACGCAGCGCGTTTTAGGTACCTATTCCATAGTTACCGGCCACAAAACGATTCGTTCATCATTTTAGAAATCCATATCGACCCGTGTGACATTGATGAAACTCTTTTCTTACAAACTGTATGGATCGCATCGCACAACTGTCAAACATAAGTTCCGGTTCCAACAAAGAGGTTGAACGAAGTAGTTTTTGGTCACGTCACTGGTTTTGGCCTTTACCGGAAATCAAGAACTCGTGGAAGAATGCTTAAAATAATTTTTATTTGTTAACGTTTCATCAGGTTTTTCTCTCACTAATTAACATTCTTTATTGTACGAATGTATTATTATCTTATCTGATTAGTTAAAAACCGTATTGAAAATAGTTGCGGTTTTAAAAGTCTTCAGCCGACCCTGACGTCACCGATTCCAATTTCCGTTACATTTCTTAGCCACTCGTGATAGCACCCGGCTAGTAGTAATTGAAAAGCAAATATATGAATAACCCACAGTTGAGAGGTTAAATAAATTTTACCCCCGTGCCCCAAGAAGTTTTACTTCAATAATAATAATATAAACTACATAATAATACGTACATAGATAACAGAATTAATGGACATAAATAGGAAATAAAACATACATAAATACAAATACTTAAATTTAATACATACAGTAGATACAGTACGAGAACGAAACAAGACAAGCAGCAAGAAGAGAGCATGGTGGTTCTGGCTCGTTTCTCGTGTCTCTATTGTCGGTCCAGCGTATAACGCCGGGGGCTGCCACACGCTCGATATTTATCGCAATAGCTCACACTCGAAGCGGTTGTTGTCGGTGTGCGCGGTGGCGTGCCACTCGACGGCGGCGGCGCGCGGCAGGGCGTCCACCCGCGCGTACTGCACGATCGCGCCCGCCGTGCGCCGCTCGAGCTGCCGCCGCGCCTCGTGCACCGACCCCGATGACGTCATGTAGCACACGCTCTGCGGGGGACAAGCGTATCACGCGACCATTGTTGGCAACACCAACACCAAATACAGCTTTCCAGCGAACTTTTGGCGTGCGATGACAGGTGTAACTAACGCTTGATGAGCAATAAGGAAGGAAAGTTCGGTGTTGATGACAGGTTCCTTGCTTAGGGTTGCGTAGAAGTGACGTCCCCCTGTAAACGTCACTCACACGCCAAAAGATTGTTGGAAGACTGTAGTATTACCACAGAAGAGATAATAGTACCACGGTATTACTAAAATAGGTATTTTGATATGGCAACACCACTGTAACTATCTCTTCCTGCGATGTCTGCTGCAGATGTTTTATGTCTGTGTCGTGCCTTGTCCGTATCTTAACACTGTCTAGCCTGTGCAGTGAGAATAATTAGCTATGAAAGAGGCAGACCACCCGCCGATGTCGGATGACATCGCCAAAACTGCCGGGCAACAGTGGACCATGTTGGCCCGGGACCGGAACAAATGGCGTTATGAAGAGGCCTTTACTCAACAGTGGGTGCTGATAAATAGATAGATAAATATTTATATAGACGGCACTTAATAGCACGCAATAGGCAACTAACAGTACGTACCTACAGCTGTGTGGTTATGTGACTGTACCACGGCAATGAAATGGCCCTGACTCAGCAATGTCAATGCTGGAGGCATGGATAGACAGATAGAAAGAGATAGTCACCTGAACAACGCTCCGTATATGCGCCCTCGGATGCACCGCCCGTATCACCCGTGTGAGATGTCGCAGCGACAAGGCGCACTGCCTCTTCGCCCCGCCCTCGACTAGCTGCATAGTGCCCGGCACTAGGGCTATCTGCCCGCATGTGCCTATTACTTCGCCCACCTAGAACGAAGTGAGAGATCAGGCTAACTACTGTGTTGGGCGACTGCAGTAAATCTAGCAATTCTAATGTTTTTTTTTGACTGCCAGTATGCAATTTGAATTTGTAACAAGCGCAAAGAAAACTTTCGATATACCACAGGGTGCTCATCCCATACAAATTAGAATTAGTAACCCTTCGTAAAAAAGAGATGGCGTGAGGAGTAAGATTTGTACTTTAAACGCCATAGTTTTAGTTAACATACTTCTAGGTGGCGCTAATCTTAGAATAAATCCTATATATCTTAGCGCCATCTCGTGGTATTTGCAATTTTTCGATGGTGCTGCACCAAGCGATAATGGCCTCGAACTAAAGAAGCTTCCGTAGCATCTCAGTTTACGCCGGTGTCATATTTTGTTCTAGGTGGTCTATCTGTATTAGTATAATATTATAGTATCTGTGGATAAACCTCGTTAGAAAGAGAGTTTTACTCTACAGCGTAAGCGCAGCTCAGATACACTATATTCTGGCCGCTGAGAGAATGCGATCCTGACACATGTATATGTCCCTGTCTGTCCCGCGCTACTTTTCACTCTATCCTACTTGTGGGAGTGAGATAGAGTGAAAAGTAGGGCGGGACAGACAAAGACATATTTATGTGTCAGGATCGCATTCTCTCAGCACCATGGTATAGGGGACAACCTCAACATGTCACAGTTAAGTATCGCGGGATATCTTTCGTAAACGTACGCAACGTTGCATGTTGCAGGTACATTTTGTGGGAGACCTTTTGTCCCTAGTGTATTGATACAGTATTGAAATACACTTGAATAAATTGTCTTACCTTGACCGCTTGACTATAGGGGCCAATATTGGCTGGCGCCCAGTGTGATATGCTTTGCACATGCATCGTTAAGCGTTCCTTCTCGATGCTGTTACTCTCGACACCGGGACTAGAATTTGACTTAGATTTATGTGCGACCTGTAACAATGAGGAAACAAAGCATCTTAGTTCTGGTATAATGATGACCACATCATATTAGAATGGTGATTGTTGCAATATTATTTATTGCGATTATTCATGTACGGGTACACGACCTATCTAATATGACTGTAAAAATAATAGGGTATTAATGATTGCTTTTGTAGAAACTATTTTGAAAAAAAAAATGGAGGCCGTGATAAATGAGTAGAAATATTTCAATTTTGTGAAACCTGCCTAAATGCCTGAATAAATGCCTTAATATCATTAATTAATTTACGATAGTGCATTGTAGCGCGGAAACGCTAGCCGCCATGATGTTTCGCTCGTGACGTCACTCCGTTAGCAAACACACGACGACTGCAAAGACAAAGTACTACTTTACATCGATGGTTACTATAGGAGTGAAATCAAGTCGGAATCAAAATGACGAATGGTGTTTTAGTCAAATGACGAACTGAGTAGAAAACACGACTTTTCGAATTGAATTATAAAATTTAATATCGACGATTCTCGTTTAGCGTTTTGGGTATCTACCTCGGACATGCATTCTTAGATTTATTCTTACATGGGCAATAATACCGTATTAGTCACGGTACCTTGCGTCTCCAAATGTCAAATCGCACACATCTTCCTAGCGTTTCCTGCGAACGTTATTTTGGTTGGTGCTCCCCCCCGAGGAAGATGAAGAATGACATTCGAACAGCGCCACTTACAGCGTCTAATATCAGTCCGACGTCAGTAGACAGCGGACACTGCACACACACACGAGTCGGCGGGTTCGCAAAGTTGAAGTGACTCCGGTACACGTCATTCAGTTGCGTGTAGTCGGCCATATCGCGCATGTAGATGTTCACTGACGTCACGTCCTGTAGCTGCATGTCCGCTGACTCGAGTAAGTCTGAAAGGTCAAGTCCAGTCAGTGAGAGGTTAATCGATCTGTGTTACGTCCGTTTTCAACAACCTACCTATCCTCAATCTGCAGATAGATAGGGTTAAATAGGGATTGGTTTGTTGCTTATTTTCGTCTACTGGCAGAGAAAGACTTTGCGGCCTCGTTAGGGCCACTTGCGTCGGTCAATGAGTTAAATGCGTAAACAAAGAGTTTACAAACTCCGAGTTAAACGTACATATTGGTAACTCTTGAAATTATCTTGCGCCAACCCAAATTAACTCTGAGCTAACTAACCCCGCCAGTTTAGCCAACATAACCATATGCACCATCTCACTTATACCTTGCAAACTTTTCTATTGCTCTCTCATATCTCATCTCTTTCTCATGTTCAAAACGTTACCTGAACTTAGATCACTTGACAACACACATCACAGAACATCGAACCACTTTTTCTATGTTTAATATTGTCATGTAAATGTTTGTAGGTGTATGTGGCTGTTTACCTGACGACCTTTGTCAGAGTCTGAGATTTAGACGAAGATTTTACTTTATGCTCTAGAACATAAAATTTGATTTTATGCTGGCTGTACCCGACATAAAGACGAACTTTACGAGCATGAGAAGCGAAAATAAATTATTTATTATGAACCTACCTAATATTATTAGCTTCTAGTGGTTATTTCATAAGTTTAGATTAGAATAATTTAGACAAGGACTGTAGACATGGAGAACGAAAATAAAACTCGCCTCAGAGCGCCAAACTTCGTCTGAATCTTCTGTGAAAATCTTTATCTCTCATTGTGGTAAAATGATCTGGCCGTATTTCAACTCTTCTATTGAAAAAATCTGAATCTATGTATTCCACAATTTCTTCGTCGTCATCAGAAAATATCACTTCTTCGTCCATTCTGTCTTCGGATGAAGATCACTAGCTGATACAACAGTTTAAGATATTTCGAATGATCACCCAAAACAGGTAAGACGTAGGGCGTTTGTGCACTACCAGGAATTAACCTATAAAATTAAACGTCAAAGTCAGTGTTAACGACTTTAACCCGCCAAAATTGCAGAGTTAAATATTTACAATTTTAACCCTTAGTTAGGATCGGAATCGCAAGATGAATTATTGATTTAACCCAGAGTTAGTGCTTAACTCGAAGTTAAATAAGCTAACCCTGGATGACGCAAGTGGGCCTTAGCGAGTAACAATACTCTGTGACGTGACAGGTGACAAGCCCATCGTAATCTCTAGATCATTTTCATTTTTCCTCGGCTGGGATTCGATCTGGCTCGTGAGGACCACAAGCTATTAGTATGAATGAATAAACCACGCGTGGAATTGACAGGTTTGATATTGGCGAATCTATCATTGTGACATCGCGGTATATTATTTCAGGCCTAAGTTAGCTTGAGCCAGGGAGCACTTATACAGTGGAGAGCGCATAGATACATTTTCCTTTGAAAAACAACTCACCAATTTACGGGCGGCGGGGGACGAGGTAAGGGAGCTGTGATTGGTCAGCCGCTGCGAAACTGTCTGGCGACCAGTCATCGTACATAGGTTGCGTATGCGAACGTTTGTTGAATACAACAAACGTTTCGCGAGCCGCATTCCCCCGCAGGCGCAGTCAATTGTATATATAGACTCTGGCTTGAGCCAAGTGGGTTTCACCGTGAACTTAACCACAAGAGACATCCAGACATCTACCCGCTACGAACAAATTACAAAACGTTTCTACAAGTTTACCTACTAATAAGTTTCTTCAAGGCGTCGTCGGTCGCTGGTCCCGTATCGCTCCCTTCTCCGACGATCCCGCCAATAAAGTACCAGCCGTGTCTATTACCGTGTATACTTCTATGATCCACTACAGGCGGCCGCTCCCCTTTCATTATGCGACTCATAGTAATAACCCTCCTCTATGCTTTCTAAGCTATCGTTTTGGCTGTCGGTCGCGTCGGTTTTATCGCCCGAATACGTGAGCAAGGGGTTCAGATCTGTTTGTTTTTTCTTCTCCTCCTTTTCTAGCTTCTCAATGGATTCTATTTCCGTCTCGCTCAGTTCGATGTCGCTTAGATCGCTAAAGACGGTGTCGCTGAGGTCATTGATGAAGTCGAGAGAGTTCTTCACGGTGGGGGGCAGCACGATGTCGCCTGTATTGTGTTTCGGCTCGAGGTGCAGTTTTAGATTGAGGTAACCTACAGGTGCGACCGGGTCGTCCGAGTGCATGACTAGGTCCGTCTCGTCTCTGGAATCAAGAATAGCGATATTACTTAAAATTACATGAATATACATGAAGAAAGGGGCATGTATTTCAAGAACCCAACAAATACTGGTACTCCTTGGACTCGTAAGAGTCGGCTGAGGGATCTTAATCATATCAGAAGCGTTATCTTCTAGGCATCTTTATTTTCTGTTAGTCGTCGGTAAATACAAGGAGGCGATGCTCAAGTTCAAAGTTCAATATTTTTTTATTGACCATAAAATCATACAGATTACTTAGTCAACGTCAGTATAATATTAATATTTTTGTGTACTACCGCCCGTTCCGAAGTTGTGGGCTTAGGGATGGAGAAAAGAAGGGCAAGAAACTCCCCCGTACCGCTTGAATCACTCGCTCACCTCGGGTTTATATTCAACACTGCTTACGTTCAGTCCGCACTTGTCCTGCACACGAGCAGGCGCGGTTGGATCTGTTAGATGCGCTTGGATCACTCGCTACACTCACATGACTAGCTTGCTCGTGAAGAGCGGACAGTCGAGCGTGAAGGTCTCGTACTCTCCGCCCTCGCCGCACACGTTCAGTCCGTACTTGTCCTGCATCACGAGCAGGTGCGGTTGGATGGCGCGCAGGGATTGGCCGAGGTGCTTCGACGGGTCCAGCCCTAGTGCCGCTACCTGGGGGAACGAACATAAAACATATTGCTTGCATTGCTTCTAGGAGGCATTCTTCATAGGAGACACTGTGTTGTGGGAACCAGAAACAGCGACATCACACACATAAACATCCAAGATCTGGGGATTATTTTTGTTTTCTTTATCCCCAGCCGGGGATCGAACCCGGAACCTATCGCACGGTAGGACGAGCCACAAAACCAGCGCTACAGAGGCCGCCGCCGCCGTCGTTGTAGAAGAGTCGTAATGTTGTTCGCTTCGCTGCTATGGAACGTACCCATACTACGTGACCATTTTTTTTGCTGTTTTTGACCCCCTCCCCCCCCTGCGTGACCACTTTAGTATGAGCCAAAACTGGTATTTTGTACGAGCGTGGTACTTTGAAGAACCCTCTACCCCCTAAAATGGTCACGTTGTATGGGTATGTTCCCTTACTTGAATCCAGAGACTATATATCCAATTGACTGCGCCTGCGGGGGAATGCAGCTCGCCAAACGTTTGTTGTATTCAACAAACGTTCGCATAAGCAACCTATGTACGATGACGGGCCGCCAGACAGTTTCGCAACGGCTGACCAATCACAGCTCTCTTACCTCGTCCCCCGCCGCCCGTAAATTGGTGAGTTGTGTTTCAAAGGAAAATGTATCCATGCGCTCTCCACTGGATCACTGCTCCCGGCTTGAATCCGAGTAAGATTGAGTCAAACTCCAACCACGGTTTACGCGAAGAGCTATGAACTATGTTTTGAGATACAAGATTGAGTCAAACTCCAACCACGGTTTACGCGAAGAGCTATGAACTATGTTTTGAGATATAAGATTGAGTCAAACTCCAACCACGGTTTACGCGAAGAGCTATGAACTATGTTTTGAGATATAAGATTGAGTCAAACTCCAACCACGGTTTACGCGAAGAGCTATGAACTATGTTTTGAGATATAAGATTGAGTCAAACTCCAACCACGGTTTACGCGAAGAGCTATGAACTATGTTTTGAGATATAAGATTGAGTCAAACTCCAACCACGGTTTACGCGAAGAGCTATGAACTATGTTTTGAGATATAAGATTGAGTCAAACTCCAATGTTTTGAGATATAGATAGGTCATGTATATGCAAATTACATAAGTAGGTTCCGGCGTGGACAGGGCTCGAGAGGGCGGGATTGACACGGGATTGAACCTGTCGACTTATGGAGCATTGCCAAGGTCCTCAGGTTTTATTTGAAAAATTACCTTAATGATAATAGCTTCAACGCCACTATTAATCATCTCCTGAAGTAGTTCTTTCTGGTTTCTCCTCCACAGGTAAGCGAGGGAGTATAGGCCGAGCCTCGTACATCTGAAATGGGTTTAACGTAACTTAGATATAAATGATTGCACTTGGGAAACCGGAACAAGCGAGTCTCATGTGAATGTAAGAATTATAGGTACTATGGTAACATATAAGCTTAAATACTTACACATTTTCAACCCTTATTCTTTGGTAATCTGACAGGATGGCCCCCACAGCTACAGCGTCAATCGAGAGGTCATTCTAGAACAATACATACATTAACTTTGTATATCTGGCATTTGACTTGTTACAAACAATTACATCAACTTAGGTTCCCCTAGTTTAGGAGTTACGGCGGGCGTGGACAGACGATGACGCGCCCGCACCGTTGCCGCTCCGCGCCCGCTAAACCCCGCTCTCACCGCCTTGCACCGATTTGTGTCTTATTGGTCATTAATAAGTCTCTTATTACATCGGATGGTTTTCATCGCACCCGCCCCGCGCCCGCTCCGACGCCGCGCCGCGCCCGCTCCGATGCCGCGCCGTACCCGCTCTGACGCCGCGCCACGCCCGCTCCATCCGATGTATTTACACAGGGCGGCTTTCACCACAATTTAAGTAGCAGATTTTAAATATAATTAGAGAAAAAAAATACATACCTATTATACTTGCTCTATGCTATTTATTGTCTTGCTCCAAGCTGACTTCACTGCTAATCACGACTATACTGCATTTAAGCTAATGCGAGTATATTCGGCCAAGTTTGGGCGATTAAAGGATTAAACTCAATGAATCTCTTTAATTTTTTGGTAATTATATCTTTAATATTTTGGTACCTAGTTAATTTTAGGATGTATTTGGATGTAAGAATATTCTAGCTTTGTAGGTACTCGTAGGTATATTGTTGTAAACAAAGGTCTACCCTTGCTGATATATCAAATTCTCTCGTCAGAACTTGGTTTGCTGGAAGAGATCTTTTTTAGAGATAAGCTCGCCTTCGTACACTGTTTTAATTTACTTTTTGTCAACTTCCGGACGGGCGGTAGTATACAAAAACATTAATATTATATTGACGTTGACTAAGTAATATGTATGATTTTATGGTCAATAAAATTTTTGAACTGAACTGAACTGTCATTGCAAATAAAGATATTATGAATTATGAATCTCCTTGACGTTTTGAGCCTAGTATACAGTTTAGCCATGAAACCAAAAACAAGTTGTTGTTTGTTTGTCCTTGTCATGAGTTGTCAGCAAACGTCAAGTCAGTTTGGTAACCATGGCAACCATTAAATGGAATTTTGACAGCCACTAAATGGACTGCCTCCTGAAAAAATAAAACCTGAAGTGATAAACCTAGTTTAGGAGACTGGGATCCATACAACTATGTGCCTAACTTTTTACCTGAATAAATTATGAATTATTCCCTAAATAGCTTAAATAGAGGATAAGCGTAATTAGCAGAGAAATCAGTGTGGAGCAAGACGATATATCATTTATTTTCGCTAATTCAATTTAAACTCCACATATCCTGCGCTTAGCAGCTTTTCGAGGAATTGTGATTAAATATTTAATTGTGATTAGCGCTTTAATACGGAACGGAACCCTAAAAAGGACCAGTTATTAACTATGTGGCAGCAGCCTTACAACAGGATTGTATTGATGTACATGTTTGTAAATGTTTATTGTAAACAAAAACATGATAAGCTTAGATTAGAGATTAGTTGTAAAGTTAGTAGTTCAAAGACTTGCATGTCAACAAGATGTTAACTGATATGAAAAATAATTATTTGTTTTACTTGTCTATATTGATACTAAATCTCGAAGTAGAGAGATAAGGATACATTGTTGTGAAAGAATGATGTGTGAGACATGAAGATGAGTATTATTATTTATTATTGGTACAAAGTTTTTCAATACAAATCACATGTCCCCTTTGTTGGTAATCCAGACTTTAAGGTTTTAAGATCATCATGGACAGTTTTTTCAGCCCATTTCTGTTTTTGATCATAATGATATGCTTCAAGCTGCTTGTGCATAATAAATAATAATAATGACACAAAAAATTTGATCAGGTTCCAAAAATATATTTTTTACAGTTATGAAGCTGCTATGTCTAGTGGGTTTCACACTTGCTTCTCGCGCAGGAAATTCAGGTTTCGAATCCCGGTGTTGACCTCTTGTACCAATGGGATAACTTGTATAATGTGTCTTTATGTAAAAAATAGCTTTGAAATTAACTAAACGAAACAACAGAGAAACACAATAATTTTCCACTACTCTGGACCATAATAAACAAATGGATGAAGTAATTAAAATCTTATAAAAATACAAGTTGTTTTCAAATCTCTGTTATCATCTTATATGTAGAAGGCCAACAGTAACTAATGCCATGTTATGTTTTCCACATGTTATAGTTGTTGGGCATTGTATTGTACTAGTTGCAAGCTCGTTCCCATTCAGAACTGTAGAAAATCTCTCTGATTTAAAAAATTATAATCTTACTATAAAGGTCATACAAGATGACATACATAAACCAACAACATGACATACTTAGTGCTTTTTTCCGTATAGGGTGGCAGAGACACATATGTACACCAATTTGGTAATGAATAATAATAATAGATAGTTCGGTATTGGAATGTCTCCTTACCTTGACCCTAGAGAGAAGTCGGTATAGATCCTCAACTTCATCATTCTCAGAGGGCTTATAGTCCCTGCTCTGGTCCACGGCAACCCCGGTGATGATCTCCCTGTAGAGTGGCAATCCCATGGCTTCAGCATACAAGCTGACACCATGGTGACCCACCGTTTGGTACATGTAGCTGTCCAGTTCATCTGGAAATGAGAAATTAAACACTGATTTTAAGGAAATTTGCAGGCATTTAAAGGTACAGTCCCCCAAACCACTTGACACATTGAAAAGAGCTATTAAATGTTATTAAACTCTGAATTCAACTGGTATGCAGACTATGCCTATACTGATTTTTCACCATCAATGTGACATCAAAATTTGGTTGCGAGACATGCAACTATCCAGCAAGTTTTGAAAAACTTAGCCCTTTGGATATCTGGAAGTCTAATATTAAATTGCAGTTAAGTTATCATTGTCTTTATCCTGAAAAAAGAAACACTACATAAAAGACAAGGCAAGGTACTTTTGTATTGTAGAGCTTACCTGGAATATTTTAAACAAGATTTGAAAGACATTATGATTTATTGTTCCACACTTTGTATACTATACAGTTCTTTGGCACAGATCAATGCATTTCAAACCGTTCATTAGCTAGGTGTTCAGTTGGCTAGTTGCCCAAAGAAAGGCTTGGACAGAAGTGAGGTGTGATTTGACTTTGAAATTGAGAAGTCTCGGGAGATGGGATAAGAAAAGTTTTGCAGGATAGTGACCTCTTAGCAGCGGCTGAAGATTGGCCAGCGCGACGATGGTGTGTCCAGCGGCGACACACTGCATCATATTGTAGCAGCTGTCTTTACCACCGCTGATCAACGCGCAAACCCTCATTTTGACACACGAAACAAAAAGCAATAAAAAAGTTAACACAGCCACGACAGTTACATAACATCCACAATACTTCGGCGCCCTTTACTCAATTGAAATCCAAACGAACTAATTTTACACCACGTTGTGTCTGCTCCGAGTACTCTTCACGTAAAGAGGACATAATTCGCATACGGGTGCTACACGCTTATCAATAAATAAAGTTCATCGCGGACTTGTGAGCGGAATATCACGACCGACGACGCGACATATCGTCGTTATCTATTTTGATAACAATATACGGAATGGAATAAAAATATCTTTGCAAAACAGCACAAAATTCTCAACTCTGCACACAACACAACTCGACTGTCTTGTAGTCTTGTGTCGGTCATGTACGAAGAACGATTAGGAAACGTTACCGTGCAATGAACGAAAAGAAACGTTTCCCTACGCTAGTCGCTAATCGGACATTCGTTCTATTAGGACATGACCGACCGACCGACCGAGCGAGCGCTAATCGGACATTCGTTCTATTAGGACATGACCGACCGACCGACCGAGATTCTCGCTCGGTCGGTCGGTCGGTCATGTCCTAATAGAACGAATGTCCGATTAGCGACTAGCGTAGGGAAACGTTTCAGCGAGAAGGAGAATGGCGGGGCGGGCGGGAGCCATTCATTACATTACATTATTATTATACTTTAATAGAAGTGACAAGTAGTCAAGAGACTAGAATGACAGTCCTAAGCCTGTTTAGGTATGAAGGAAAATCTAATATTATTTAACTTTTTATTTCTGCAATGCAAACTGACACGTACAATTGTATAAATATGTGAATACAGAGTATAATATTCCTGAAGTTTCTGCTCTGCACGACAAGAAAGGTTAATCTAATAGCCCATTTTTCAACCGACTTCAAAAAAAGGAGGAGGTTCTCAATTCGACCCGTATGTTTTTTTTTTTTTTGTTACGCGATAACTCCGCCAATTATGAACCGATTTGAACAAATCTTTTTTCGGCGTATAGGTAATACCTCAAGGGTGGTCCCATTGACACCAGGTCAGGATCTGATGATGGGATCCTGGAGAAATCGAGAGAACTCTTCAAATATTATAGGCAGACCTATAGTGATTTTTGTGTTTTTCATAATAACTCGTGCAAATGCACATAGCATAATATTGTGATGCGGAACTGCTGATGAAGACCACATATGGCCACCAGATCTGCTCAATACTAGGTACAAATACAATGCGTGGCTGACGGGCAGGCAACGCATAGCCTAAACCGGTGGACCTAGAGCTGTGAAACTTTGTACAGGGGTTCCTTAGTCGCGTGGGGTAGCACTGATATAGGATTTGACAAAATTAATTCCCCAAGGGGGGGGGGGATAAGGGGTTACAGTTAGTATTAAACTCAATCTAATCAAATAGGGTTTGTGGAAGTCGGTTTTTTCTAAAGTTTACTTTTTGTTTCAATTATTATTCATCCAATCCAACGTCCTAATAGTACTAATAAAGCTGTTAGAGCTTACTGGTACACCGACTGAAATGTCCTAGTACGGAGCGCTCTCTGAGGACCGAGCAGGCATATTGTTTTATTCATAAGATCCAATGTCCTAATAGTACTAATAGAACTGTTAGAGTGTACTAGTACACTGACTGAAATGTACTAGTACGGAGCGCTCTCTCTGATGACCGAGCAGGCACAAGACTACTGTCTTGTCTATCTACTCATCTGTCAAAAAATCCACACCACAGATAACAAACAATCAGGGTAACCGTTTTAAAAATGGAGAATCTGCCCGACTCTGGCAAAAAACCTGGCAAATTCTGCCGAACTCGGCAGAAAATGCCAAAATATGCCATCATATTTTGCTTTTAGGTGGGCGGGAATTATAAATAAAAATACATTTTTTGAGGTATTTTAGTAAAATTTTAATTTCAAATTACAAACAAATCACTTTATTCAGTAGGAATCATTACTTTATTTTTGAAATTATGCGTGGGTAAGCTTTGGA
This sequence comes from Argyresthia albistria, assembly GCA_963457715.1. Classification (NCBI taxonomy): domain Eukaryota; kingdom Metazoa; phylum Arthropoda; class Insecta; order Lepidoptera; family Argyresthiidae; genus Argyresthia; species Argyresthia albistria. Next base: position 10,013 of record CAUOQF010000359.1, on the reverse strand, counting down.
TAGTGTCGGAGCAGGGACCTTATTGTAGAAGCGTAACATTAGCTGATGAAAGATTTGGAAAGTTTTAACAGTAAGTTCTTATTTCTAGTATTGAAGTTATGGTTCTCACAGTTTTTCTTATACTGGATACTGGTGAATATTTTTCTTGACATATAATAAATTTTTCAAGAATATACTGAGAAGGTAATAAATAACGAAATAGAAAATAAAATTCTACTTTATTTTGTAGTTAATCCACTAATCACAATCAACATTTGCTTCATATTCTGTTTTATTTTCGTTGTATTTCGATGTCATTTTTTTAATCATTTCCCTTGTGGGTTTGAATGAGACACAGTCTCCGTGTTCCTTAATACCTTCCTTAACAGTCAGTCGTCTCATAATCATAAAGCATACCTACGTAGAAATAGAATAAACCGGAATTCCCCGTACTATATTCATGAGAAAAAATGTGACCAGCTCTGAAAAAAATGTTTCCTACCTGAAAGGTTGCACTTTAGTATGAAAAAATAAATAAGGTTTTCGATTTATATTAAAAAATAATAAGAATCTTAAAAATCTGCCAGAATCTGCCACATTTTTAATTCGTCAGCACTTCCTGCCAGAGTCAAAATTTGGGAGCCAAATCTGCACAAATGGTCACCCTCCTGCCCCGCCACAGTGTCGGTTTTCCAATTCGGAATTCCGTAACGGAATTATCCCGAACGCAGTAAGTAAACTCATACAACCGTTCGGTTTTTTTTTTGCGGATACGTATGGGATGGAATCCCGTTTTGAAATTCCGAATCGGAAAAATTCCGGCTGTATGTGGCCGGCCTTTAAGCACTTATTACATTACGCTGTCGGCAGGGCACGATTTGTATAGACGTCTCACTCTGATGGAACGACTAGAAAAAGACAAGTGAGTCAGACAGGGCCCAGGGCGCTGCCGACAGGGCAGTAGTCTAATAGGCCCATATGAGCTTATTACATTACGCTGTCGGCAGGGCACGATTTGTATAGACGTCTCACTCATGATGGAACGACTAGAAAGAGACAAGTGAGTCAGACAGGGCCCTACGCCGTGCCGACAGCGTAATGTAATAAGCTCATTAAATTTGTACACACAGACAAACAAAACACTGCGGGGGGGGGGGGGATTGCGCAAGCAGTCGCTCCCAAACTCCAGGGCATCTACTGAAAATAGAGATGGCACCTACCCGGGTATATACCCACTTTTGGGTATATTCCCAAACACGCACCCGGTAAATACCCGTATGCACCCATTTGCTGGGTATATAAAATAGTGTTTTTCAGGTAGTATGAAAATCGTTAATATAAAAATCAAAGTATGCAAATCAGTTCTAAACAATCTTCCTCAACTAAAGTAAATCTTGGCAATTTTCGTTTCACTTATATTTACAAAGTTATTCGAGTTTTAGTTATTTGTATGGGAACAAAATATATCACTTTGACAGTATTTACCATCTGTATTTAAAAAAAAGTATTTTGTATAACTGATAAAATAGTTTTACATCATCCGAGCTCAGAAAAGAGGTTTAGCTGCTGTCAAAAGAGTCCTTGAAAGTTCGCGTTTCCGAAGCCGGACAATGAAAACTAGAAATCATTCCATTTTCAAACTTATTACACACTCTGATGTTTAAATGGTTCATGTCATGACGAAGAACCTACCACAGACTACCACTCACTATGCTTGACAGTGTGGCGATACGTACGATTCAGTTTTTTTTCATAAATTGTTAGGGAAACCGCGTTCACCCGTTTTTAACTAGTCGTGCGCAAATCCTGTCCCGGATCTTTCCATACTCCGGCGATCGTTCCATACTCCGAGGATCGTTCCATTACTCCGACCAGTTCAAAAAAATCATAACTTTTTTATTGTAATTTTTTTAGAAAAAATAAAGAGAAATATCTTCATACATTTTATGTATTCTATAAAATAAAAATCGCATTTTTTTTTAAAACGTGGCTTTTTTTATTTTCTCCAAAAGTATTTAACTTTTTCAAATATATTTTTTGAATTATCCAAATAGTATTCAATACGCGTGTTTTGACACCCTAAATTTTCCTGTCGTCCTAAAACTTACAACTATAATTGGCGATTATTTATTCAAATCTGATAAGTATATACGTAAATTTGACTAAGAGTTGTGAGTTTATGGGTTATGTATATTATGTTTATGGCTCTGCGGTCCTGCAGTATCCTGCACTGCATCGTTCCGTACTCCGCTGGTATTGGAGTATGTTTAATCCGCGGTCCTTCCATACTCCGGGTCATCGTTCCATACTCCGGCGATTGTTCCATAGTCCGAGATCGTTCCATACTCCGGCGATCGTTCCATACTCCGGCGATCGTTCTATAATCCGCCGGACATGGTGGAGTATGTTCATTTAGACAGGTCGGATTGGAACTATGTCGTTCTGGGACCGGACATATGTCCTGGAACTATTGCGGTCCGGAACGACTCATGTCTATTTTTAACACGCCCCGGCCCGGCATCGGCACTGGTTTAGTGAGTAAATGCTCCTCATGCACACGAGACGGTTTTTCTTGACCTCGAGGTCAGTGAACTTTCAACGGCTTTTTCGATATAAAATCAGCCATTTTTGTCTTTTCCCCACCCTAATACTCCCACATCCCCACGTGTCCCGAATGCTTGAAATGGCGATTATTAAAAACAAACAGGGGAGGGGACATTAGTTAGATAGAACTGATTGGCATACTTAGTTCTTCATTTTCACCATTTTTGTTCTATATGATAAACTATAATTTTATATACCCACCCTAATTTGGGTGCATACGGGTATTTACCGGGTATATACCCAATGCACCCAATATATACCCACCCAAAAGGTTGATTGGGTATATACCCACTGCCCATCTCTGACTGATAACAGCTGAAAAGAAGACTGAAAAAGAAAAACACAAATAACAGCTATGAATGACCAACTTAGCTCACTTGTTTCATAATGCAGAGCCTCTAGTGGAAAAGCATTACTTTATGTATTACTTTGCTCTTTGTGGAAAAGGTTGGGAACCTATGACTATGATTTAGAATTAGGTAGGTTTTACTGCTGCCATCTGTTGGTATCAAGAGCAATGTTGCAGTCGTGTATTTATGATTTCCTTAGTAAATGTTTGTTAATTAGAAGTTAATTACTTTAAAAAAGGAAAAACTAATTAGCTTCATTAAAATTAGAAATAACTCAGTGAATATAAAATAAAAGATACAATTTCATAATACAAAGTATCTTGGTTCATTATGCAGAGTCTGTATTATTTCTATTGCCATATTGAAAAATTAAATGGGTGTATAATTTTGGGCTTTTTACGGTAAAATACGCTAAAAATATCTACTTAGTAAGTAAATTTAGGTTTCGGAAATTTATTTCACTCATTTGTTTTTGAGAAACTGCAGAAAACTTAGGTATTTCTAAAATAAGTTCAACCATTTCCCCAAAAAGCTCTTAGTACAGACGCCGTTTAATGATCTGAGCACGCACTTTTGGTCATTGACAATTTATTGATGCGGTGGTTTGAATTGAAGTGCGAAGCTCCGCATTTCGTTGAAAATTGTAATTTACACTCTATAATTCAATGAAATTTATGAATTGGTATAGTTAGCGTGAAACTAGATAGAATAAAGTGTATTTTGAATCATGGTTTTGGCTGAGAGAAGTAGTGATGTTCGAAACGGGAAGCGGTCGAGGGGGCCAAGCCCCAATGGCCATGGAAGTCCGGATTCCAGCTCAGAGGACGAGAACGGTATGTAGTATCTTCGATATTCATAATACAAAAGAACATTTGCCCTTATTCAACAGGGGCCACAGTAACAAGTCCACAACTGTCGCATGTGGTCCTTCATCATAAAGTTCGTATTGCGTGTGCACCGGGACCCTTCACTTGTGTCAAGACCATCAGCTTCAACCACGCAGTTGCTGTACCTTCCTCGAAACTACCATAATCATTCATGCTTCACGTTTTTCTGCTTTCCATCTCATCCGCCTACACGCTGACCACTCATCAATGCGCCCCGTAACATGAATGCGAGCAGTCGTACCGTTTGCAGCCGAGAAGATTAGAGTCGGCAGGGATTACCAGGCTGTGTGCACTGATCTGGAGCCGGTGGACTCGAGGAAGCCGGAGCTGATCGGGGACAGAGCCCTGCTGGTGTGGTCACCTACAGCTGAGATATCTGATGCTAAATGTAAGTATTTTGTATGTTTTGGCTTGGATATTTCTTCTTAGCTAACTATATCAGTTCAGTTCAGTTCAAAATTTTTATTGACCATAAAATCATACATATTACTTAGTCAACGTCAATATAATATTAATATTTTTGTATACTACCGCCGGTTCGGAAGTTGTGGGCTTAGGGATGGAGCAAAGAAGGGCAAGAAACCTCCCCCGTACCTCTTTTAAAATATCAGAGCCTTAAAAATACAATGTTATGTATTTCTACTTAAGTCTAAGGAAATACACCGAGGAGAGACATACTGACTCAGTCCATCGCCCCTCTTTGGATTTCTGTGCGCTGAGATGGTAAAGACCATGCAGTTTTGTCATCTAAATATCTTATAAATATAATTAAACATCAATAATTATCTTAGTCCTTGGCCAAATGACATTAGTAAAACCATGGTAAAACCAATAGGCTTGTGGCCTGTCAAGTCAAAATAGATACTTTTTATGAACTGTCAAAACGGAACTTTTGTTCCTGAGTTCTATGAAATAAAAACGAATTATGTTAAATGTAAAATTGCCATCAAATGCTGTCTTTTTTTGCACAAAATTGACTTTATAAAATATATCTGCTGGAAATATACAATTCTGAGAATGTCAAGCCATTTTGTACATAATGCGTCAACTTAAGACTTGTTCCTAGATTTATTGGATTACCTTGGCCACAAGCCTATTCTACAGACTGTATAATATGGTAATTATGAAATACCTTTTCCCATTTGGGGTGGCAGAGGCACAAATGCCCATGTTGTTTAATTATATTTATAAAATGTTGTGTCACAGCTCACAGGGTTGATGATGATGAGGTGGGATGCCCTTTGAATACAAGAAGAAAGTAGGGGCTTCCGCCTCCTTATCAACACTCTGACCCAGGCGGGTGAATTGTGACTATTTCACCTAATGTATCACACAGGGTTATGTAGATTGAATATTTTTCACAGTATTAATTTTGATTTATAGAACTTAGCTTTCCTTTTCTGTTATAAATATTATTCCAAATTATTTCTAACATTTTGTATCTCAGAAAGGAACAGCACCAAACCTTTCTTACCAACAAAAAAAAAACTGTCATGCCGCGTTTGCCCTAATAGTAAATATTGTTTCAGTGGATGAATACATAACAGTAGCTAAAGAGAAGTATGGGTACAATGGTGAACAGGCCCTTGGAATGTTGTTCTGGCACAAACATGACCTCAACCGGGCTTCTATGGACCTTGCCAACTTCACACCATTCCCCGACGAGTGGACTGTGGAAGACAAAGTGCTGTTTGAACAGGCCTTCCAATTCCACGGCAAGAGTTTCCATAGGATACGACAAATGGTAACCAATAACAAAAACATCCTTCTAACTTGTTTGTTGTTATGGCTTGACCGCTGTAAAGTCAACCTTTGCATTGATCTACCTAAGCCAACCTTATGTCATACTAGATAAGGCTCTTTCGAGCGCGAGGGTTGACTTAGCCGCGGCGGCGGTCGAGCTATTACTATATGACGGATAAACCAACCATCTTCTTGGTTCGACAAACTTATCTGGGAGTGTGAGTCCTTGAACAAATAAAAACATACTAAATCTTTCATCTCCTTTCAACAATGCAAGATTGCAAGGGAATTTATACAGGTACATGTACATATAAATAAAGAGTTGTCTGCGGAAAAGACTCATGAATGAGCAGTTTATAAGGCAAGTAGCAAGAAAGATGATAAACCTTCTAATCTAATCCATTGTCATGATTCTAATCCATCACGTCGTGCGCTTTTTTTTACTACGGCCTTTTAAAAGGGCGTAATAAAAGGGAGACAAAGGGGAAGGAATTACCGACATCAGATGCGTTGTCTGAATATCTGCCTACAGCTGACCGTTATTCCGCAGCTGCCAGACAAGTCGATAGCTTCTTTAGTGAAATACTACTACTCATGGAAGAAGACCCGAGCACGAACATCTCTCATGGACGTTGTTGGCGACAACCGTAAGGACGGTAACCCGACCACGAAGGAGGGGAAGCGAGAGTCTGGGGCCAGCTCGGAGCCTGGCGGCTCTGACAAGGAGTCGGATAATGATGAAAAGGTTAGTATTCATTTATAAACTTACTTGATGTTAAAGTGTATCAAAAACTTATTGGGGAGTGTGCTCTGGCGATAATTGGAGTCCGATCCTTTTACTTTGGGCACTTTTCCAGGGCAATGGACTCCGATTTTCGCCCTCCGAATTCAAATTCCCAAGTTGCAAAGTGTTGAACAATGTTTTTGTACTTTTCTACAAGTGCTATCGACTTTTCAGCTCTTTGTCTGAACATAGCAATGAATTCGATACTTTTTAAGCTAACACTTACCCTTTAATATAGTTAAACTAGGTTGGTTTTTCTTTACATGCTACAGATTTTATGACTATACTTGTATTAGTAGGCATGAGTGTACATATCTGGATTGTCCAATGAATCATAATTCTCGTAGGACAAAATGTACATAAAAATGCAGAGTTTCTAAAATAATCCAGATTATTCTTTCCGTAAAGTAGTCATTGGCAAATGATATTTTTTACTCTGCATAGTATAACTTCTATTCATTGCCTTTATATCTTTGATATTGCAAAGTTGTTTGGGAGCTTATCCTCATTTCTGAACTGGGTAATATGATGCGTCATGGACCTTATGTTGGATACGGCAGAAGTGGACGATCCACCGCGGTGTAGTGCGAGGCAATTCTCCGTCTGGTGGGGCGTCGCTCCGGGCCTCGTCCCAGCAGACTCAGGTTCGTGCTCTCCTCTCCATTAACCAACCTCATCGCACGCCAACAACCCAACATTCGATGTTCAATGTCATCGCATTTCTGTCCTGTCATGTCTTCTCTATTTGGTGTGCTGTTATTGGCTACTTCCCAAATTCAAGAGGGTTGCTAACCCCTAAACTTGCTATGTTTCGAGATCTTTCTTAAATGTTTCTGCATCATATTGTCATCTTCATCATGATTATAAGTGGAAGTCACATTAGATGTCATGCTGAAGTAATTTCTTTGCTTTATTTATGCTTTCTTCATTATTTTGTTCCTACTTTCAATAGACATTGCACAGTTATTTGAATATTATCTATTCTATGTACATGGGATTTCTAACATTACAATGAATAAAATAACTTGGAAAAAGTTGGAGTTCTCAATGCAAGTAACTGTTTTTATTCACGTACTTTATAATCGGGCTCAATTCAAGTAACTGTTTTTACTCACATCATTGCTAATGCTACACAGAGTTTATTCACCTGGGGGAGTATATAGTCCTCTAGGGGAGTTTATTCATATAGGGGTAAGATAATCTCATTAAACATCATCTTATTTATATATCAACGCTTTACACGTACTTTGTCAGCTCTGCATTTTTATCTACAAATTAATAATTAATTTATGTTCATGTCCTGTGATAAAATATTCTCAATTGACATTTAGCGATATGCCATATTAATAGTAAACTATGTTCTGACTTCTGACCATACATAGTTTTTGATTTGTACATACCCATTTGGCTTGCATTGCTTTACCGAAATGTAGATAGCGTCAGTCAGACACAGTTTGCTATTAACATCTAAATCTATCTCTCTAAGTGACCACATTAGCAAAACCTGAAGACACTAATCAAACGAGTTATAATATTTAAGTAAGCCGATGTCAAATGATCCCTATGCACTGTTTCATGGTCACCATAATGGCCCCACCCTCCTGCTTCCTTCAATGTTCCTGCATGCTTCCTTTAACTACTCCAAAGCCTTCTCTGAACAAATGTGTGCAGAATAACATACTATTGACACTGTAAAATGGGTTAAAAGAAGTATGTTAGGAATTGTTGTCGGTTCCTCATTTGTCACGCGTAGGCTGACTAGTTTGTGAATGTTTGTACGAGGCGAGATTAAAGTTATTTATTGGGGTTTAGGGCGAGAACGGCGGCGAGCAGAGCAAGTGGTGTACCGTCTGCGGCATTCTATGCACCATTACCACGGCGCACAACTCGCACAAGTTGTGTCAGGCCTGCCTCGTGCACGCCAGGTCGGTAACCGAACATTCTAGTCAATCAATCAAATGTCTTGTATCTCTCAAACAAATTGCATGACACGTTTGCCCCATGTGATAACTAGAACGGTTGTGTATGGAAGTTTGAAGTGTTGCGGTGATGTGACAGACGGACGGGCACCATGCGGCCGCTGTGCGGACCGTCGGGGCGGCGCGGGCCCGGCTCCAAACAGCAGCGGTACAAGCATCGCTTGCCAAGGGGCATTTACATCAATCACGACGATCTCGTCGCCATGGCGACCGGCCCGCAGCCCGGCGACGTGCCCACGCCCGGCTTAGTCAATCAAGGCGAGGCCATGCTTAAAGCAATGGACAGAGAAATTGTATCGCTAAAGAGACAAGTAAGAGCAGTCTTTTAACACGATACCGAGCGGCATGCCACAAGGACTTGCGGACACATTCTCATGGTCTACGGCACTGAACGCCTTTGAAAGCTCTTTGGTTGTAAAACAAGTGTGATGCGCTCCAGTCTTGTAACATGAGGATGTGCTTCGAACTGCTGTGGTCAATCAATCATGTAGTTTTCAACAATAGCAGTGCTGTTTTAGGCAGTGTTGTATTAAAATGTATTCTGCACACATTAGTTTTAGCAGTAGGCTTGCTTGACATCTTTTTCACATGAACTGCTTAGTGTCCAGAGTCGCGATGCATTTAAAATTTGCAATTATCGTTCCGCTTGGGATACCTTTACTTGGATAATCCAGATATCTACTACCATTAGTGTTAAGGTTTATTGCGAAGCGAATACGTTGAGATGTAGTGTGAAGCGTGGCATAATATCAGCTTGTCGAATGCATTTCATCTGTAGCAATCTTCACACGGCTTGGTATTTCAGGTGCAGCATAATAAGCAGCAGTTGAGTGCAATGAAGCGTAAGGTCGGTGACAGCGGCGTTGAGCAGTTGAGGCCTGGCGAGCCGCCGGCGAAGATCAACGCGCGCTGGACCACGGAGGAGGTGCTGCTCGCTGTCACCGGTGTCAGGAAATACGGTGAGATTGGCATCGGCGATTCTAGACTTAAAACGACTGCGAAACTTGTCTGACTGAGGGCGTACATACGGCCCAGAACATCAGTTGCATTGCAGTTAATCGGGATTCTCAAAAGTCAAAACTGCCAATATAGGTCATACGTTTCTGTTATACTCAAACCATTTCACGACGAAGGATTTTGACTTTGTTTGTGTTAGCCGTGCTCATGCACATTGTCTCAGTGTGCGTAGTCTGGGAGCGGCGGAGCGGACAACAACCAAAGTGAAACCTTCGTGAAATGGTTTAACTATAGCAGGTTTTCTAAAGCTACTTGGTTGTAGGTCGCGACTTCCAAGCCATCGCGGAGACGCTCGGCACTAAGACGGAGGCGCATGTGCGCACGTTCTTCATCACGCACCGGCGTCGTCACAACTTGGACAAGGTGGTGGAAGAGTTCGAGGCGGAGCGGGGCAGTGCGCAGCACCACATACAAATCGGTGAGTGGGATGGGTACTAATTACGGGTTGTTTCAGTTTTGTATCTAATATAACAGGCAACTTGACAGATGAATATTATCAATAAACGATGTCTATGTCTATGTCTATGATGTCAATCTTAGCAAGTTAGTGAGGGGATATTGCTCATATAAATCGATTTATCAATAGAATTGATACACCCTTTAACACACCCCTTCGCTAGAGGACAGAAGAGTCCTTGACTTTGACAGTGGGTACCAGGACGTCAATTAA